>CM017762.1:8912836-9172836 GCA_008009225.1 Acer yangbiense | reverse complement strand
CAACCGTAACAATCTTCCTAATTAAGCTCTAGACTCACTTAGTCCCTCAATATGCAAGTATATCATAGGCTTGTGTCCCCTTAATTGATCTCTAATCTCTCTCGAGTCTTAGAAATCACATCCACACATACAAAGTACACATGAATTCATTAAGTGTCGTGGCACACACACAAGAGCCCTGTATGCCAGCCTAGTGTATCTCTCATTGTCTGGTCATATACAGTGGTTATTTCGTTGGGCATGTAATGCGCAACCGCGTGGGCCATACTACAGCCAATAATTCATTCACAATGGCTAACCAAATACGGGATGGCAACCAAGTGAAAGCATTAAGAATACGAGATACCCATACAACACGTATGTTATATGCTCGTGTCCCCTTAATTAATCTCTAATCTCTCTCGATGTCTTAGAGATTACATCCATGCATAAATGCTTGGATTCATTAAGGACTATGGGACACACACACGAGCTCTACACGCCAGCCTAGTGTATCTCTCACTGTCTGATCAAATGTAGAGGATATCACGCTGGACATGTTAATGTGAACCACGCAATATATAACACATAGCCTAAATATCATCCACAAGGTGGCTAACCGAGTGAAAGCATTAAGCAATGAAATACCCATATAACTACACAAGCACAAGAGGAATTCAGTTTGTCTTTACTCTAGATACAGATTTGGTTTTATCAATCTCCCTAGGATGGCTAGACATGAGAAACAAGTTTACCAAACAACAATGTGCAATAAGTTGGTTGTTATATATTAAGACCATTCAATATAGGTTAAGGGTTCATTCTCTTGATTTGGGAATTTTCCCTAAATCAATTTATTACCCAATCCGGCCAAGGATGAGCAACTGTGCCTTGATAACAAGACCCATTAAGTACAAGAATATAGAACCCAGGCCAATTTAGCAACTAAATGCCTGAACTGAAACCTTTCCTACTCTTTGGAGCTAAAACTCTAACACTCAAAATTACTCTAAAAATGGCATTTTGGTCATCCATCAATCAATCAACAATCATGGGAAGTTAAATTACACTACTCCTACATTAAATTACTCTACTCCTAATCCCAATCATGGACACATATCAATTTCAGGCCTCCACACACATGGATATTGCAATTAGAGCTTAAAACATGTAATTGGCAAAGAGTAAAACAAAACCCAACCAAATTTAAGAACAAACATACATATATTACACATGTGAAGGTTTACAATATTCCCCAAATCGGGGTTACACATCAAAGAAGCAAGAAATACAAAGAAATGAGTAAAAAGGAGACAACCTTTGAAGACAAATCCTCCAAAGAAGCTCCTAGCTTTCCTAGCTCGAAATTGGTCCAAAGACCACTCTTATTCCTTGCAATCTGCCCTAAAATGGATGGAGGAAGTGTAAAACAGGGTTGTGGTGATGTATGGTAGCCTCCCATGGAGGATTTTCCTCCATGGGAGCTTGGATCTCTCCTTATTATGTGGAGAATGTGAAGAAGGTGAAGAAAATGGAGGAGAGAGAGAGTTGGGCGGAGGAGAGAGAGAGGGAGTGAAGGGGGTCTGTGTAAACTGAAGAGAAGAGGGGATATATATAGTGGGGAGAAGGGTTTAGGTCAGAATTGAGGGGAAAAGACGAAAATGCCCTTAAGTGGCAGATTTTTGGGCATTTCGCGGATGGGTTTTCAGCAGCGCGCACCGTTACGGAAACGGGCATAACTTTCTCCACAAACATTGGAATCGCGCTCTTGATGAACCGTTGGAAAGAAGACTTCTGGGGCTTTCCAACCATATGTATCACGAAATCCAGTTCGATCGGAGGAGAGAGATATTTCCCCCGCAAGTTGAGTGTTCTGCAGGAAACTTTCGTCAGAATTTCCGCCTTGATTTTGCGCCCTTTTCTGCGCCCTAGGGCGCCGATTTACAAAAAGTGGGTCTTCTGGTCCCTTTTTGCGCCCTTTTCTGCGGCCCCTTGACGCAAAACAAGGGTGCAGAACTAACTTTTGAAAATTGCACTTTTGCCCCAATATTTCACCATTTTTGCACTTTAGCCCCTCTTCTGGAAAAAATCCTTAAACACTTATTTAAAACATTAAATACCCGGTTTTACCCGGAAAACAAGCATAAAAGATAAAAGTAAGGGGCTACACAACGTGTAGAAATAAGAGTTATCAGTGAACTCTCTGTTGCTCCGATTTGGGTGAAATTTTCACCGGTGCACTTCTTACGACGAGTAGAACACTCTGGTGTACTCAAAATTCTATTTTGAGCACTTTGAATTCTGGGCAAATTTGGTTTTTGCCTCTGTTCTTCGAATTTCTGGCTCTCCTGGGCTCTGATACCATTGTTGGTGGAGTGGCAATTGTTGAGGTCACTTGTGGTGTACCTCTGTAAGAAATTCGAACACTCAAAAATAAAAGGAGAAGCTTTCAACACTTTATTTCACTCAATATTTTCTTACACCACTCCACTTTCTTACAATCACAATCTGAGTCCCTTTATATAAGGAAATAAGTGAGCTAAAAACAAACAAAATAAATGCTGAGCAATAAAACTGATCAGCTCGCAGTTGGGAGAAGGGAGTTGGGAGTTGGCTGGTTGAAGAATTCTGGACGGTGGCAGTTGGGAGGAGTCAACAATGGTGGCTTCTAGAATTTCGGTGGGAAGCTTGTTGGAAAATGGCTGACTGGAGGCAAGTTTATTTTTCACATATATGATGCTACAGGTATGCAGATGATATTTACGATCGTTTCTGGTTTCCTAATGATTCTGTCAATTGGGCAGACTTAAGTACCTCTCTTCCTATGGATCCTGCAAGTAGCACCATCTGTTTTCATGACTACCATCTGTTGTCATGAAAACGGCTGGCACACCTGAAAATACTAGCAAGTCCATGGATTTTTTCCTAGATATAGAAGATACCACCCTCCAATTTTACGTCTACTTTCATTTTGCCGAAATTCAGAAGCTCCAGCAAATGAGTCCAGAGTTCAACATTTCCTTGAATGAGGTTCACTGGTATGGACCTTTTAGTCCTACTTACTTGACAACAACCACAGTTTACAGCCCAAAAGTCCTGACTGGTGGAAATTATTCGTTTTCCATCTTTAAAACGGAAAGTTCAACCCTTCCGCCTATCCTGAATGCCTTGGAAATTTACTCGGTGATCGACTCCTCGCAAGATGGTATACATCTTCTCTCAATTGTTTTTTGCAGCTTTATAATTCTAGTAATTATGAAAAGTATCAATCTCTAGTTCTTATGTACTTGTTGAAATTCCAGTTGATGCTATCACAAACATCAAATTGAATTATGGAGTGAAGAAAATCAGCTGGCAAGGAGATCCATGTGCCCCTAAAGATTACATGTGGGAGGGTCTTATTGCAGCTTTGATGGCTCAACACCTAGAATCACATCCTTGTAAGTGTATTTCATTGAGCAACTATACAAACTTAATTATCATCTTTTTTTCAAGTCTAATTAATGAAACAATATTGAAAATGATGATATCAGGAACTTATCTTCCAGTGGATTGAAAGGTGAAATATCTCCATACTTGTCCTTTCTCACATTGCTAGAGGTTCTGTAAGTATTTAAGGGCGCGTTTGTTAACGTTTTCAAAAACTGTTTTTTGTTTTTTGAGTCACAAAAACTGGAAAAACACGTTTGGTGGGCGATTTCAAAAAACTGTTTTATAAAACATTGAGAACAGTTTTCAGTTTTAATGAACAAAAAATTGAGAACTCTGAGAACAACAATTTGTTGTTCTCAGTATTCTTGAAAACTTTTTTTTAGCAATAAAATTTACTCAAACCAAATCCATCTTTTGGATCTTCATGGATCTATATCAAAAGGATGATGATGATTTTGATAGGTTTGATGATGAAAATTAAATTTATTTATTATTTAATTTTAATTTTTTTTAGTTTTAATGTTTAATTATTTTAATATCACTTTTTCATTATTTATAATATTAATCTTTTAAAAATGATTTTAAAAATATTATACCAAACATGTTTTTTATGTTTTGATTCTCCGAATATCGTTTTCAACTATTGCTACCAAATGCGTTTTCGAATTCAAAAAATCCAAAAATCAGTTTTTCGAAAACTTCAGATTACAAGAAAACAAAAACTGAAAAACGAAAACGTTACCAAACGGCCCCTAACTCTCCCTTGAACCCATTTTACGTTAATTGAAAGGTGAATCATCTTATGTTGTTGTTCATAATGTTAGGGACTTGTCAAGCAATAATTTGAATGGACTGGTGCCTGATTTCCTAACTCAACTACCACGGACGATTTTGTAAGTCATTTATTACAACAAAGAAGAGGAAATAGGGGTATATAGCACTTTTTAAATTTTGACTTGTACAACTATCACACTTTAATAACTCTTGTTTTAATAGCACCAAAAATAGAATTTGGACAAAAATACCCCCAGCTTCTTTTCTTTTCTCTTGTGTGTCCTTCACCTTCTTCTTCCTTTTTCCAAAACCTCCATTGATGGAGCTTCAATGGAGGTGCCACCGCTGACCAGCGAGTTGACCGGCAAAACCACTGGGAAAACGTTCGTCGAGTGCCAATCATTGTAACTGAAGTGTTCATTTTCATTTTCGAGTTGTGTAGAGAGAGAAACGAAGCAAAACCCAAACCGTCGCGAATCTTCATCGTCTGATCTATGACGATCCATTGCGAATCTGACAAAACCGATGGCGCCAACGAAGTCGGCATTGTTCGATCTTCCAGATCCAACTATCTCCGGAGTCAACCGGCGCCGTCGTCGGATCGTCACTGTCACCATTGATGGAGGTCGAATAGAATAAGTCCCGAACAAACTTGAATTAAGTCTCGAAAGGCATGAATAAGTCTCGAAAACACATGAATAAGTCTTGAAAAAAATCATGAATAAGTCTCGAAACTGTAAATAAGTCTTGAATTTTCGAGAAAAAAAATAAAAAGGAAAAGAGTAAGTGGGGGTATTTTGGTCTCATCACCTATTTTGGTGCTATTAAAACAAGACTTATTAAAGTGGTGCTATTTGCACAAGCCCTCCTCCAAAAAGTGCTATTTAATTTTTGAACCCTTTATTAAACTTAATTTCAAAATGTTTTAATTCTTGGTAAAATAAAAACAGATTGATGATCATCTCATTATGCCTTTGTTAGAAAATTAGATGGAAACAACCTCACAGGTTTACTTCCGGTTGCACTCCTTGCAAGATCAAACAATGGTTCACTATCATTAAGGTCAGCTAACATTTTCTTGAAGACCATAATTAGTTTTCCCATAACGTATGATGTATATGATGATTTAATTTTTTTTTTTTTTTTTTTTTGTTCTCTTATAAGGGATCCGTTATTTTAATTTTGGTAAGAACTTTGATAAAATCACATCAATTTTTATGAATTTTGATCTGAATTTTTTTTTATAGATGATACGTTTAATGAAATCTACCTGTGAATAAAATATGAGAATTTTTCAAGCACTACAACTATTCTCAAATTTTATTCACAGGTAGATTTCATTGAACGTATCATCTACAAAAAAAAAATGCAGATCAAAATTCATAAAAATGTATATGATTTCATCAAAGTCCTTACCAAAATTAAAATAAGGGATCCCTTATGAAAGAACCACTATATATGCATTTTTTTCTCATTAAAAATATATACTATTGATAATAAATCCCCAATAAAAGAAAAAAAAATATTGTTCTAGCAATATATATATTGATTGTTATATCACCTACCTCTGAACCTAATTAAATTTTCTGTATCAAATCCAGTGTTAGTGGAAATCCAAACCTTTGTGCAGCGGTTTCATGCGAAAATAAGAAGAAGAAGAAAAGTAATGTTGTTGTTCCTGTGGTAGCATCAGTAGCTGGATCAGTCGAGCTCATAGCAGCAGCATTGGTAATCTTTTTGATCCTCAAAAGGAGAACAAAAGGTATATCAACAAGACAACAACTGACACTACTGGTAACAAATTAAAATTTGATATATTTATGAAAGAATTTTGATTTGATGAATTCTTGATGATTTTAATCATCAGATGGGAAGGTACAGACAGAATTAGTATCAAATGTCAATCATATTGAGTCGTTTAAGTTAAATAATCGACAATACGAGGCGAGGAACAGAGACTTTGAGACCAAAAATTGACAATTCTTGTTAGAAAATTGTATGTGGAAGCAATGCACTGCAACTAAAGTAAAAACTGAGAAAAATAGAGAAAACTGAACACACAATTTTACGTGGTAAAACCCCCAAATTAATCTGAGGGAAACATCCACGGGCAAAGACTAAAAGGATTTTATTAGACCAAAAAGATTACAACCTCTCTCTAATATTTTAGGAGAGAATTTAACAACAACCTTTCTCTCACACTAGAGGAAAGAACACATTAGGGAGAAGAGAAGAGAAGTTCTTGGGATGAGAAATTGGAGAAGCAAATGGGAGCTATTTATAGGCAAATAACCAACCCAAAAGTCTTCATGTAATAAATGTATGTAGTTGGCAAGAACAACTTCCACCGGCCAACACCACAAACAAATCTCCAATTTCAACCTTCTTAATTAATTACAATGTGTAAATGTGACTTTAACCTTTCATTCTCCCACTTGAAGTCATCATTTCACGGTCTGTTTATCCTTCTGATCTTTGCTCAAATTCCTGCTGCTTACGTTTCTGCTAGACCATAGGAGGATCTACACCATATGAACTTGTCAGTATTGATAGGCTTGGTCATTACATCTGCTAGATTCTCCTTGGTGTGTATCTTTTGCATATCCACACTACCGTCTTCCACTACTTCCCGAACAAAGTGATATTGAACTCCTATGTGCTTGGTTCTGGAATGAAAAGCTGGATTCCTTGCAATGTGCAAGGCACTCTGACTGTCACAAAACAAAATTATCTTCTCTTGTTTGTGCCCGAGTTCCTCCATTAGCCTTTTAATCCAAATTGCTTCCTTACAAGCTTGTGTAGCTGCCATGTACTCTGCCTCAGTTGTAGATAGAGCCACAACTGTTTGTAACTTGGAAATCCAGCTCACAGCTCCTTCTGCAATTGTAAACACATATCCAGTAGTAGATTTTCTTTTGTTGAGATCTCCAGCAAAATCCGAATCCACATAACCCCTGACAGTAAATTCTGATCCTCCATAACATAATGCAGCATCTGAGGTTCCTCTGATGTATCTCAGAATCCTCTTCACAGCATTCCAATGCTCTATACCAGGATTCGCCATGTGTCGACTAACCGCTCCCACTGCTTGTGCAATGTCTGGTCTTGTACATATCATAGCGAACATCAAACTTCCCACTGCTGATGCATATGGCACTCGAGACATTTCCATCCTCTCCGCTTCATTTCTAGGACTCATACTTGAGGATAATTTAAAATTCACAGGAAGTGGGGTAGAAATTGGCTTACAATCTTGCATATTGAAGCGTCGCAAAATTTTCCTCAAGTAGTTCTTTTGAGAAAGCCAAATCTTCCTGTCTTTTCTATCTCGGTAAATTTGCATCCCTAGAATCTTGTTTGCTGGTCCCAAATCCTTCATATCAAATTCCCTAGCCAACTGTGCCTTTAATTCTTGGACTCGATCTTTATTGGGGCCTGCTACCAACATGTCATCCACGTACAACAATAGGATAATGAAATCACCATCACCAAACCTCTTGTAATAAGTACAATGGTCTGAATTGAGTCTGTTGTACCCAAGGCTTATAATGAAGGAATCAAATCTCTTGTACCAACACCTCGGCGCCTGTTTGAGACCGTACAGAGATTTGGTTAACCTGCAAACCAAGTTCTCCTTGCCTTCTTTGGCAAAACCTTCTGGTTGGAGCATATAAATTTCTTCTTCAAGTTCTCCATGAAGAAATGCAGTTTTCACATCTAACTGCTCTAAATGTAGATCAAACACAGCACTCATAGCCAGGACTACTCTGACTGTTGTAAGTCGAACCACCGGGGAAAATATCTCATTGAAGTCTATGCCTTCTTTCTGAGCGTATCCTTTCACCACCAGTCTTGCACGATACCGCTCCACTTGGTTATTGCCATCTCGTTTGATCTTATAGACCCATCTATTTCCGATGGCTTTTCTTCCATGTGGTAGTGGAACAAGCTCCCATGTCTTGTTCTTATGTAGAGCTTCAATTTCTTCCTGCATTGCTGTCATCCACAGAGATGCATCTGAACTATTTCTAGCTTCATGGAAAGTCAATGGCTCTCCATCCTCTGTTAGAAGACAATATGCAACGTTGCTCTCTGTAACATACTCCGAGTGCCATACTGGTGGTCTCTTCTCTCGAGTTGACCGTCGAACTTCTAAGGCCTCAGGCTCATCTGGTACTTGTGTCTCGTGCTCTGGTTCTGCTTCAGAAGAAATTGAATCTTCTTGTTCTTGATTATTTTCCATATGAACATCAGTAGTCTCTGAATTTTCTTTTGAAGTGATGTTGTCTTCTTCTTTCTAGAGTTGATCTTCTACAAATATAACATCTCTACTGATGACAACCTTGTGGGCAGTGGGATCCCACAAGCGATACCCCTTTACTCCATCAGCATACCCTAAGAATATACATCTTCTGGATTTCGGATCCAGTTTTGTCCTTTCTTGGGCATTGTACATCACGTACACAGGACATCCAAATGAATGTAGATTTGAATAATTAACTGGCTTACCAGTCCACATCTCCATTGGTGTTTTCAACTCAATTGCTATTGATGGAGATCGATTTATCACATAACAGGCGGTTTTGGCTGCTTCTGCCCAAAATGAATTAGATAGGCCTGCAGTCCTCAACATAGCTCTTATTCTTTCGGCAAGAGTTCTATTCATCCGCTCTGCCACTCCATTTTGCTGAGGAGTGTACGTGACAGTGAACTGTCTTTCAATACCTTCTTGCTTACAAAATGCAAAAAACTCGCCATCTGTATATTCTCTTCCATTATCTGTCCTCAAACACTTGATCTTCTTTCCAGAATCAAGTTCCACCCGCGCTTTAAAGGTTTTAAATACTTCAAACACATCTGACTTTCTCTTGATCGGGTATACCCAACATCTCCTGGAGTAATCATCAATGAAAGTCACCATGTACTTTGCTCCTCCTAGGGATATATCTGGTGATTCCCAGACATCATAATGAATCAAGTCTAGAATGCATTTGCTCCTAGCAGTAGAACTGCTAAACTTCAATCTATGCTGCTTACTTGTGACACAATGCTCACAGAATGGTAGATTCACTGATTTGAGCCCGGGAAGCAAATTCTGATCAGAGAGAATCTTCCAACCTCGTTCCGAGATATGGCCTAGTTTGCGATGCCATATTATCGTTGACTCTTCTCCATGGTTGTTTGATGCAACACATGAATCTGCTTCCTGAAGTGTTTCTCCTTTAAGCATGTATAAATTTGAAGTGATCTTTTCTGCCTTCATAACTACAAGCGCGCCTCTGACAATTTTCAAGATCCCATTTTCTATTTGGGTCTTGCATCCAAGATCATCTAATTGTCCCAACGACAATAGATTCTTCTTCAAGCCCTTCACATGTCGCACCTCCTGAATGGTACGAATTGTCCCATCATGCATCTTTATCTTGATGGTGCCAATACCAGCGATTTCCAAGGCATGATCATTACCCATGAATACAGATCCTCCAGAGACAGGTTCATATTTGTGGAACCATTCTCTTCGAGAGGTCATGTGCCAAGTGGCTGCTGAATCTAGAAGCCAAACATCAGCAAACCGTTTTCTGCCTTCAGCAACAGTATTGCCCTCGCTGTATAAGACTTCACCATCGTCTGAAGTGCTTGCTACACACCCTTGAGAGCTTGATGATTCTGGAGCTCTGTTATCTCCACTCTTTTTCTTGTTATGCCAACACTCACTTTTGACATGCCCTTTCTTGCCACAACTGTAGCATTTGACGTTCTTTCTACTTCTTGATTTTGACCTACCATGATTGTGACTCCCACTAGGGCCACGTTCCATTGATCTCCCTCTCGTCATTGTTAATGCCTCTGCCTGTTATGAACCTTTTGATCTGTCTTCCTTGTTTTTACGCCTGCTTTCTTCTTCTAAAACAGCGGCTGCAACATCATCAAAGACTAGATACTCCACGAGAATATTGTTCGTGAGGTTGATGATGAGTTGATCATACGAATCTGGTAGACTTTGAAGTAGAAGTTCTGCACGTTCATTTTCCTCTATTTTGTGCCCCAACTCTGTAAGTTGAGAAAATAGAGTATTCATGATGTTGATGTGGTCGGTCATCGATGAAGATTCCGCCATTCGAAGAGTGTAAAGTCTTCTTTTCAAGAAGATTTTGTTGTGTAGTGACTTGGCCTCATATAATCTTGTCAGAGTGTCCCATATCTCCTTTGCTGTCTTCTTCTCTGCTATACTTGATAACACTCCATCAGCTAATGCTAGATGCAAATTGGCAACCGCATTGCCATCCATCTCTTTCCATTTGTTATCATCTGTGATCTCTGCTGGTCTATCTCCAATTGCTAACAAACAATTGTCTTTCAATAGAATTGCCCTTATCTTTATCTTCCACAACGAGAAATTACTCCCGTTGAACTTCTCAATCTTGAACTTTGTTGCCATTTTGTTGATGCTGAACTGCTTCTCACCAGGATCGAGTTACACTATTTCACCGTGACAGTATCGTATGTGTAAATAGTACCGTATACTAGAATAGTGACCGTAGTTGTGAATAGTACACCAGGTAGGTTCCCAGGAAAGAGAGGTGGGTCACAATGGTCCTCTTAAATACCAAGTCTTTCCTTAGCCAGAACCTTTCCTAGACATGCACTTTCCACACCACCACACTTATTTCCAATAACCACGAATACTACAGGGAGCTCTTAGTCAGTAAACTCAAGAACAATTCTTTTCTGATGTGGAAGATCAGTCAATGCTGCAACCACAGAGCATACTAAGAATTTCCTAGAGAATTTGACAACTTAGCAACTCGGAATACAACCGGAGGCTCTGATACCACTGTTAGAAAATTGTATATGGAAGCAATGCACTGCAACTAAAGTAAAGACTGAGAAAAATAGAGAAAACTGAACACACAATTTTACGTGGTAAAACCCCCAAATTAATCTGAGGGAAACATCCACGGGCAAAGACTAAAAGGATTTTATTAGACCAAAAAGATTACAACCTCTCTCTAATATTTTAGGAGAGAATTTAACAACAACCTTTCTCTCACACTAGAGGAAAGAACACATTAGGGAGAAGAGAAGAGAAGTGCTTGGGATGAGAAATTAGAGAAGCAAATGGGAGCTATTTATAGGCAAATAACCAACCCAAAAGTCTTCATGTAATAAATGTATGTAGTTGGCAAGAACAACTTCCACCGGCCAACACCACAAACAAATCTCCAATTTCAACCTTCTTAATTAATTACAATGTGTAAATGTGACTTTAACCTTTCAATTCTCTTACTCTGATATCGTGAAAATGACTGATAATTTCAACAAGACACTTGGAGAAGGAGGATTCGGAACAGTTTATTACGGCCACTTGGATCAAATGGAGGTGGCTGTTAAGATGCTATCTCAATCATCAGCTCAAGGGTTTCATCAATTTGAAGCAGAGGTATGTAACGATGAAAAAGTAAAAAAGCTCATTGAATTAAAGCTCATTTTACATGTATATATATCTAAAATATGAATTTAATTTCAGGTCCAACTGCTTATGAGAGTTCATCAAAGAAATTTGGTATCTCTTGTTGGATACTGTGATGAGGACAACAAAATGGCACTAGTTTACGAATACATGGCGAAAGGAAACTTAAAAGAGCATTTATCAGGTTTGTGAGACGTGCGTGTATTCAAAATTTTACATTGCTTATAACTTGATCAACCATGTGTTTTTAGTCGTGTTAAAACTCAGTTTCACAACCTAAGTGAATGCTGACTGACCGAACCCATGTTTCGACTAATCCGATCATTTTGGTTTAAAACCGAAATCGCTAAAACCACCGAAATTGGGTTCTATTTACAAATTTACTGTATTGTAATATGAACGCAGATTCTAGCGCAAATGTGCTTAGTTGGGAAGGGAGGCTCCGAATAGCAGTGGAGGCAGCTCAAGGTTAGATATCAGATGATTTTCACCGTCTTTCTTTAGTTATTTTATGGCTGTAAATTAAGGCAACTAATACAATTACTTGGAATTCAAACTTGCAGGATTGGAATACTTGCACAATGGTTGTAAACCACCAATTATTCACAGAGATGTGAAGTCCACAAACATCTTGTTAAATGAAAATTTCCAGGCTAAACTTGCTGACTTCGGGTTGTCCAAGTCTTTTCCAACTGATAATAACACCCATGTTTCGACAACTGTTGCTGGCACCCCTGGTTATCTTGATCCGGAGTAAGTACAAATTACGATTATTATTATGAAGAATTCGAATATTCAGAAAGGTGTGACCTAATACATATTTTTGCATATATGCAGGTACTGTATATCAAATAGGTTAACGGAAAAAAGTGATGTCTTTAGCTTTGGGGTCGTTCTCTTAGAGATAATAACTTGTAGATCAGCAATTACGAGAACAAGTGAAAATGAAAAGACTCACCTGAGTCAATGGGTCAATTCATTGATTTCCCAAAGTGATGTCAGAAAAATTGTTGATCAGAGATTACAGGGAGATGTGGACACGAATTCTGTGTGGAAAGCTGTGGAAATAGCAATGGCTTGCTTGTCTGCTACTGCTAACAGAAGGCCAACCATGAATGTTGTAGTGATGGAATTAAATGAGTGTTTGGCTACAGAAATGGCTAGGATAAAGTCGGCTACTACTGGTTTCGATTCAAAAGATTCTATAGATCACATGATCTCTTTAAATCTTGGTACTGAACTAAATCCTAGAGCAAGGTAATCCTGTTGCAGAAAATATTGGTGTCCCGAATTCTGAACCAAAAGATATAGCTAGCTTTAATTTTCTTGGAATTCTTAAGAGTTGTATTTTTATCATGTAATTACACAATGAAGTGATTGCAAAATCGTTGAGTTGTATTTTTTTTTCAGTAGGCTGTGCCATGCTTGCTAAATGAATACTAGATATATTATTCATCCGAAACGATTTACTGATTGTAACATTCTTCATTAAACGAAAATACGATGAGAAATATTTCTGTCAACTAAAATACAATCAAGCTCTGTATTAGCTCACTTTCTCTCTTAGTATTTTTGTCAAACACCTTGTAGTTTCAATCAAACACCTTCTGTGTTTATAATTAATGAAACTAGCTTTTAGGTTATTGATTGAGAAAGAATAAAATAAAAATTTATTTATATAATTAGAGTTATAAAAATTACAAAATAAAACATAAATTCCTTATATTTATAAAATATTAATATTGATAACTAAGGCTGGGTGGGGCGGATATGTATAGATCATATTAATTCCACTCAAAAAAAAAAAAAAAAAAAAAAAGTTTTGGTCTGTTTTGTTTGGGTGGCTTTGCTCTGTTTTCCTCTGTTTCTGAGGGCTTCCGTTTGGTCTGCTGGCCTCTCGGCTTGTTGTTTGTTTGTTTTTGCTTTGCTTGGCTCGTAAATAAAGCTTGCCGTTCAAAAAAAAAAATTCCACTTCAAAAATAAAATGGATATAAAATTTTGGATTAATCATTATCTAATGTGGACTATAAAAATTATCCGGACACTAAAAGATAATTAGCGTAGTCAAACACATTTGCTTAGTACCACCAGCTGTTATTAGAAAACAAATAATAGATGACAGAGTACACTTTTAGGGTAGCATATATTTTCAGCTTCCTTGATTCGTAGTTTCTGGATGGTAGTATTCCACTCGTCCAACACGTCCTCTATGTCGTAAGACGACACGTCTTTGAGCTTGTTTGCACTCTGCATCTTCAAGCACGTACATATTTAATGGCCTGAAAATTGTTGGTCAGCTTTTTCACTTTCTCATCGACACTTAAAACTAGTCTTACTTCTCCTCCGACCTGTTGATGAAATAACAGAAGCAAAGCTGTTACCAGAGCCGTCGATCGTGATCGTGATCAAAGAAATGAAGATGCAGTCGTTTGTCTTTTAACTAAAATATTATGCTGACCTGACCTATCAAAATGATATGTTACAGCTGGTAGAATTTGTTAGAAAAGCAAGAATATTGCTGGCCTGGTTTCTGTATATTCATACATGTTAAATTTATAATTTATAACATATATGAATATATATTCCCGGCCCATACTTCTTTTATTTTTATTATAATATTATTATAACATATATGAATGATTATTACTGTGCTCGTTTTCATCTTCTCTCCGGTTCTCCCTTACATTATCATCATCTTTTTCACCTTATTTTTTTCAATATTCATACAAATTTGTTGATTTGTTTTTTCAAAATATATACACAAACTTGAAAACCCACATCATACACATTACAATCATGTTCAAATTTGTTGCGATTGATCTAAAACAATTGTAAACCCGAGAATTAAATGTTAGGTTTAATAACAATTGAGTACAAATTTCACATAAAAATTAGCATAGTCAAACACATTTGTTTAGTACCACCAGCTGTTGTAATTAGATAACATGCACACAATTAACATTTCTTTATGAATTAATGAAGGCTGTAAGGTCCAACTGAAACTAGATCATCACATTTGTATTGTTTTTCCCAAATTGCACATTAATTTACAAATACATCTAAAGTCAAAATCTTGTAATTAAATGTATCACAAACATTATTAATTCAACAAGAATATTTGACTAATCAACCAAATTGTAACAAATAATTATCATGCATCCTTGTAGCTACATTAAGTCATTGACCAAGCTGGCAGAATATTATTATAGTAATCTGGCAATGTAAACTAAACACATGGTTATATTCACTTCATTTTCCTACACAACGAATTGAATCAGAAATGTTGATCATGGAAATGTTTAGAAGTTTGCTTCTTTCAGTCGTGCTTGGAGGTTTGGTTCTTGCAGTTCTTGTTCAATCCCAAGAATCAGGTAATTTAATTTACTTTTAGCAATGAGTATATATGAATTTTCTGTTAGATTACTTTTTATATCGTTGTTTGTGCCCTTACATGCCACTTTAAGCTTTTGGGTCTAGCGGTTACTGACACGATACAAAGCTTGGTTCGAATCTCCCAAGCTTTTGATCTGAAATATAACATTTAATTTTAGTATACTTACAATGGAATGGAAATAACAGTAATTAAGCACTGTTTCTGATTCTTTCTGACAGGATTTATCAGTTTGGACTGTGGCTTACCGAAAAATTCGAGTTACACAGATGTGATAAGGGGCATAAATTACATTTCGGATGCTGATTTTATTGACACTGGAACTAGTAACAGCATATTGCCTGAATTCCAGAAGAACGCAGAGCAGCAATTGTGGCATGTCAGGAGTTTTCCGGAGGGGACCAGAAACTGTTACAGGTTCAATCTCACAGAAGGGAATAAATATCTGATCAGAACAACTTTCATGTATGGGAATTACGATGAGCAAGTTGTAATTCCCTCATTTGATCTGCATATCGGGCCTAATAAATGGGTCACGGTAAAAGCTCGGAATGTGTCGTTGGTTGTAATCCGGGAGCTTGTTCACGTCATGCCATCAAGCTCTTTACAGGTCTGCCTAGTGAATACAGATTCCGGGACTCCTTTCATATCAGCGTTGGAAATTAGGCCTTTGACTAGTAGCATTTATAAAACTCAGTCTGGATCATTGAATCTCTTCACAAGGTTGAATGTTGGTTCGACAAGCAACTCGACAATCAGGTTAGCCAATTAATTAAATATATAACGTAACTACATATATAGATCTGAAAACTTAAGAATTCATCAGAAACTTTCCTGATATATTACAATTAATGCAATTTATTAGAAACCTCCTTGAAAACCTCTTAGAAATCACAATGAATCTTTGTATTTTTTTAATATCTCCTCTACAAGCTACGGATGTCTACAAATTTACTGTTTTATATGAAATTTATTTATTTACATCTTGTTTACTAAAAGAACAACGTATATATGATGCTACAGGTACGCAGATGATGTTTACGACCGTCTTTGGTTTCCAGATTCTTTCGGTTGGGCAGAGTTAAGTACCTCTCTTCCCGTCGATTCTGTAACTAACAATGGTTATAAACCACCATCGGTTGTCATGCAAACAGCTGGCACGTCTGAAAATGCTAGCAAGTCCTTGGATTTTTACCTGGAGATAGATGATACCACCCTTCAATTTTATGCCTACTTACATTTTGCTGAAATTCAGAAGCTCAAAGCCAATGAGTCCAGAGAGTTCAACGTTTCCTTCAATAAGGTTCACTGGTATGGACCTTTTAGTCCTACATACTTGTCAACAACCACAGTTTACAGCCCAACAGTCTTGAGTGGTGGAAATTATTCATTTTCGATCTTTAAAACGGAACGTTCAACCCTTCCGCCAATCCTGAATGCCCTGGAAATTTACTCATTGAGTGAATTCTTGCAGTCAGAAACAGATAAAAAAGACGGTATTTTTTATTTTTTTTATTTTTTATTTTATTTTGCAGCATTACAATATATTCCAGTATATACGAACATTATCAATCTCTAGTTCTTGTATATACTTGTTGAATTTCCAGTCGATGCTATCACAAACATCAAATTGAATTATGGAGTGAAGAAAATCAGCTGGCAAGGAGATCCATGTGCCCCTAAAGATTACATGTGGGAGGGTCTTAATTGCAGCTTTGATGGCTCCTCACCTGGAATAACATCCTTGTAAGTGCATTTCATGGAGTAATTATGTTTCAAGGTTTTATATCATAAGTTGAAGGTTTTATATCATAAGTTGAGCCCGTAGCTTAAGATTTTGGGTTTATTGATTATTGACATGATATCAAAATCAAGTTTGACTCGGGAGTCATGGGTTCAAGTCCCCCCACATTAATCTGTTTCTGAATTTATTTTGAAATCTGCATATGTATTTAGGCTTAGTCCACTAATATGAGAGTCCACGATCTAATCCCGTCAGTCTGGAACATGAGGGGGTGTGTTAGTGGAGTTTATATCATCATTAGTTGGACCCTTTCCTGATAGTTTAAGCTTTTGAATTTAATGGTTACCTACAAATTATCCTAATTTATCATCTCTTTTTCAACTCTAAATAATGAAACTATTGAATAATTATGATACCAGGAACTTATCTTCCAGTGGTTTGAAAGGGGAGATATCTCCATACTTATCCAATCTCACATTGCTAGGAGTTCTGTAAGTATTTCAATATCCCTTGAACCCATATTTTACATTTATTAGTAATCGAATTATCTTAGATTGTTGTTCAAAATGTCAGGGACTTGTCAAACAATAATTTGACTGGACCGGTTCCTAATTTCCTAACTCAATTACCATTGACGTTTCTGTAAGTCATCTATAGAAAATTAAATATTGTTTAGAAAATATTTCTTGGTTATAAAGGGAATATTGTTGATCATACTGTTATGCCTCTGTTAGGAAATTGGATGGAAACAATCTCACAGGTTTAATTCCAGTTGCACTCCTTGATAGATCAAACAATGGTTCACTATCATTAAGGTCAGCATTTTCTTGAAGACCTTAATTGGTTTTCCCATAACTTATGATGTTATGATTATGCTAAGTAGTTGCATTAATTAATTAATTAATTGATTAAGTTTTGTTTGATTTTATATTTAATATTTTTTTGAGGAAAGATTTTATATTTAATAATTCTCTAGTCATGTTACATAATAATGATGTTGAACCCGTTTCGCAACATTATATAACTAAATGTGCAACAATGTTTAATTATTTAACTTTGGTCTTGAAAAATTATAAATTATAAATAATTAATCCCCATTAAAAGAAGAAATATTGCCAATTGAGGCGTAATTCAGCTGGTAGATAGACGACCTTAGGGCTTGAACAAATAACTCCCAGATCAGCGGCTCGAATCCTATCAATCGCGAAAGCTTTCAAAAAAATAGTAAAATACATAGTCCCGAATTAATTGATATTGTCTAAAAAAAAAAAAAAAAAAAATATTGTTCTAGCAATATATATGTTGATAGTTATACTTCTAAACTTCAATTTTCTGTATCGAATCCAGTACTATTGGAAATCCAAACCTTTGTGCCGCAGTTTCATGCAAAAATAATATTAAGAAGAAAAGCAATATTGTTGTTGTGGTAGCATCAGTAGCTGGATCAATTTTACTCATAGCAGCAGCATTGGCAATCTTTTTGATCCTCAAAAGGAGACCCAAAGGTAGGTACCATTGACATTATTATTAACAAAATAAAACTTTGATAAATTTATGACAGAATTTTGATTGATGAATTTGTGATGATTGAATCGTCAGATGGGAAGGTAGAGACAGAATTAGTATCCAATGTCAGTCATATTGAGCCGTCTGAGTCAATTAAACGACAATACGAGGCCAGGAAACGAGACTTTGAGACCAAAAATCGGCAATTCTCGTACTCTGATATCCTGAAAATTACTGATAACTTCAACAAGACTCTTGGAAAAGGAGGATTCGGAACAGTTTATTATGGCACCTGTGATCAAATGGAGGTGGCTGTTAAGATTCTCTCTAAATTATCAGTTCAAGGATTTCAACAATTTGAAGCAGAGGTATGTAACAAAGAAAAAGGAAGAAAACCTCATTGAATTAGTACTCATTTTACTTAAAAATGTGAATTTAATTTCAGGTTGAACTGCTTATGAGAGTTCATCATAGAAATCTGTTATCTCTCGTTGGATACTGTGACGAGGATAACAAAATGGCACTCGTTTATGAATACATGGAAAATGGAGACTTGCGGGAGCATTTATCTGGTTTGTGATATTCGCGCACTGAAATTTTTACATGTCATTTATGTTGCTTATAACTTCATCAAATATGTGTTTTTAGTCCATTTAAAATTAAGTTTCGAAACCGGCCTAATCGAAGGTTGACTGACCGAACCCAAGTTTTGGCAAATGCGATCATTTCGGTTTGAAACCGAAATTGCCAAAACCATTGAAATTGGGTTCTATTTTGTAATAACTATTACGAAATATTGATCCTATCATTTTTATTGCTTATAAGTTATAACTTGATCAAACTTCTGTTTTTAGTCGAGTTAAAACTTTTAGTTTCACAACCTACAACTAACTGTAGGCCATGAATGACTGAACCCAAGTTTCGGCAAATGTGATCATTTCGCTTTGAAACCAAAATCGCCAAAACCACTAAAATTGAGTTCTATTTGTAATAATTGTTCTGAATTATTTATTTTGTATATCTTGATCAAACTTGACCAAACAATTAATTGAGTTAAAACTTAGTTTCGCAACCTAATAGCAGGATAACTAACCGAACCCAAGTTTCGGGATAGCCTTACAACCCAAAAGACTAGTTTATTTGGTTGTGACTTCCACATACCATAATCTTGTTATATGTTTTTTCAATGTCGGATTAGTCCCATCTTCTTGAGCTTCAAATGTGGGTCCTATAACATGTTTTTAGTCGAGTTAAAACACAATTTGGCAACCTAACTGAAAGCTGACAAACCAAAGTTTCAGCAAATCCAATCATTTCGGTTTGATAACGAAATCATTGAAACCACCTAATTAAATTGGGTTCCATTTGTTAACTAATTTGTCTTTTGTAATATTATGGATGCAGATTCTAGCGCAGATGTCCTTAGTTGGGAAGGGAGACTCCGAATAGCAGTGGAGGCAGCACAAGGTTAGATAACAGATGATTTTCACCACCTTTTCCCTTCTTTAGTTATCAGATGATACAATTACTTGTAATTCAAACTTGTAGGATTGGAATACTTGCACAATGGTTGCAAGCCACCAATTATCCACAGAGATGTGAAGTCCACAAACATCTTGTTAAATGAAAACTTCCAGGCTAAACTTGCTGATTTCGGGCTGTCCAAGTCTTTTCCAACCGATAATAACACCCATGTTTCGACAGTTGTTGCTGGCACCCCCGGATATCTTGATCCTGAGTAAGAACATATATATTAAAATCCATTCCAAAGTCAATTTGATAATGTTTCAGCAAATTGGTGTGACCAAATACATGTTTAATTGCATATGTGCAGGTACTATATATCAAACAGGTTAACCGAAAAAAGTGATGTCTTTAGCTTTGGGGTTGTTCTCTTAGAGATAATAACTTGCAGAACAGCAATTACAAGAACAAGTGAATATCAGAAGACTCACCTGAGTCAATGGGTCGATTCATTGATTTCCCAAGGTGATGTCAGAAAAATTGTTGATCAGAGATTACAGGGAGATTTTGACATGAATTCTGTTTGGAAAGCTGTGGAAATAGCAATGGCCTGCTTGTCTGCTGCTGCTAAGGCAAGGCCAACCATGAATGTTGTAGTGATGGAATTAAATGAGTGTTTGGCAACAGAATTGGCTAGGATAAAGTCGGCTAGTACTGGTTTCGATTCGAAAGATTCAATCGATCGCGTGATCTCCATGAATCTTGGAGCTGAACTAAATCCTAGAGCAAGGTAATCCTGTTGCAGAAAATATTACTGTGTCGAATTCTGAACTGAACCTCCTTCCATTATTTTCTTGTACATTTTGTACTTCTTTCTAAGTTTCTATCAATTTCCTTCCATTATAATAAAGATATAGATTTGATTTTCATGGAATTCAGAGACTTGGTTTCTATTTGATCAATTGTATTTTTGTGGTGTAAATGTGTAATTACATAAAGAAGAGATTGCAAAATCTTTGAGTTTTATTTTTGTCAAACCATGCGCATTTTACAAGCATGTGTGGGGAGTTTTCTCCCGGTTTGTGGGAGCAGCCCTCTCTCCGGTTGTGAGAGTTGTAGTCCATATGTAACCTTTCCTCGATAGTGAAAGTAGTATTCCGGACCATGCTTGTAGGGTCTAATTAATCTCAAAAACATATATATATATATTAAAATTAAACTATACTATTGGAAAAAAAATTTAAACTGAATATTAAATATAAAAAAATGATAAGAGACTTTAAAAATTTTAATAAAAAATTGAAAATTATAATAAATTATGATTAAAAAAACAGCAATTAAGAGAAATCATTGTTCTTATCCAAAAAAAAAAAAAAAAAAAAGAGAAACCAATGTTAAATTGGGCCAGTCCAACGGCCCAGGCCCAATAGCAGGGAAGGACGATGACGTGTTCCACCACGTCATTTGATATGTGATGACTTGCCAGGCATGTCATCGATGATGTGGCCGGTCTTCGGTTTATATCATTTAATTGGCAATGACGTAGCAGGCGGGTTCTCTTCTCACTCCGTTTCCGATAACACTCTTCTCTCTCTTTCGACAGACATTCTTTTCTCTCTCCTTCACCGGCATTTTACAGGCAGCTTTAGGTTTCACAGACATTCTTCGTTCTCAGTTTCTCACTAATAATGGAGAAAAGTTGTGATTTTGAGATCAATTTTTGTCGATTCTTTTTATATGGTTAGATTCCTTCTCTGATTTTTAGAATCAATGCATGATTCTTGTGAAGAAGAGCAACCAAAAATGATTTTTGGCTTAAATTATTGTTTGAGGTTCTGTCTTTTACTTGGAGTTGATTAGGATTTTTGATTTTCATAGCTATAGAAAATAGAATGCTTAAAGAATTTTGGTGATTCACGATGATATGAAAAAATCGATGATGTACATAGACAGAGGAGCAAATGGAGGAAGGAGAAGAACTTCAATTATTGATCAACACAAGGATTTATCAAGTAATTTCCTACTAAACTTATCATCAAAGCAACCAACATTATGTTTAATATGTTTTAGAGAGTACTCTTGTACTTAATCAACTTGCAGAAAAATTAGCATAATTTTCCATTTGGATGATCAAGTGGCACAATTAAATTAGACAGTGATCTCTCAAGCTTCCCAGGAGAATAGGTTCACCATTGACATTTGTGGAAGCTAGGGCCAACTCCAACTTGATCACGTTTGGTTTTCCATTTTTTATGAGACCATTTTACTTTAAAAAGTATACTTAAAAGTCGAAATCTTGTGATTAAGGTGCATCACAAACATGTAATGCACCGACTTGTTGACTACGATGACCAGTTGTTGGTTACATTGACCAGGTTCCCAAGATATTATATTCCATTTTTGTACTTTGGCAGTATAAAGTAGATGGTGATAGCCATTTCATTTTCGTGAATAGATAATTAGAAACGTTGATGGAGATGTTTGGACGTTTTTCGTTGCAGGGCTGCTTGTTGGTTTGGCTCTTGCAGTTCTGGTTCATGCCCAGGATGATCAATCAGGATAATCTTTGTATTGCATTGCTTTTGGGTCTAATGGTTACTGAAATAGTATAAGAGCTTGGTTTAGTCCAAGAGTTCGAGGATCAAATCCCCAGCTTTTGAGTCTATTAGTTATTAACTTTTTAAAATATAGCATTTAATTTTAGTACACTAACAATGAATGGAAGTAACAGTAAGAACTGTTTCTGATTCTTTCTGACAGGATTTGTCAGTCTGGACTGTGGCTTACTGGGAAATTCAAGCTACACGGATAAGAAAACAGGCATAAATTACATTTCGGATGCTGATTTCATTGATACTGGAACTGGTAACAGCATATTGCCTGAATTCCAGAAGGATGTGGAGCAGCAATTGTGGCATGTCAGGTGCTTTCCTGAGGGGACCAGAAACTGTTACAGTTTCAACCTCACAAAAGGGAATACATATCTGATCAGAGCAACTTTCATGTATGGGAATTATGATGAGCAAGGTATATTTCCTGTATTTGATCTGCATAGAAAGCTCGAAATGTGTCATTTGTTGCAATCCGGGCGCTTGTTCACGTCATGAAATCAAGCTCTTTACATATCTGTCTTGTGAATACGGATTCTGGGACTCCTTTCATATCAGCATTAGATATTAGGTCTCTTGATAGTACCATTTATGATACTCAGCCTGGATCATTGAATCTCTTCCGAAGGATGGATGTTGGTTCGACAAGCAGCCAAACAATCAGGTTAGTCAAATAATTATAAATATAACAAACCTGAGCAGTTTAAAAATTCATAAGAAACCTTCCTGAAAATTTCTTCGAAACCACCCTGAAAATTTCTCAGAAATCAACCTGAATCTTTGAATTTTTTGAATACCTCTTAATGTCTATAAATTTACCCTTTTATATTAAATTTGATTTACATCTTTCTTACTCACAGAACCATGTATATATATGATGCTACAGGTACGCAGATGATGTTTACGATCGTCTCTGGTTTCCTGATTCTCTCGGGTGGTCAGTGATAAATAATTCTCTTCCCATGGATTCTGCAAGTAGCAATGGTCATAAACCACCATCTGTTGTCACGAAAACGGCTGGCACGTCTGAAAACGATAGCAAGTCCATGGATTTTTACCTGACTATAGATGATACCACCCTCCAATATTATGTCTACTTTCATTTTGCTGAAATTCAGAAGCTCCAAGCCAATGAGTCCAGAGAGTTCCAACATTTCCTTGAATGGGGTTGATTGGTATGGACCTTTTAGTCCTTACTTGGAAACAACCACAGCTTACAAGCCATTCGCCTTGACTGGTGGAAATTATTCATTTTCCATCCATAGAACTGAAAGTTCAACCCTTCCGCCGATCCTGAATGCCCTGGAAATTTACACACCGAGTGAATCCATGCAGTCAGAAACAGAGAAAAAAGATGGTATCTTCTCTCAATTTTGTTGCAACTTATAATTTTAGTATCATGAAAACTATCAATCTTTAGTTCTTACATATCGAAATTCCAGTTGACGCTATCGCAAACATCAAATTGAAGTACAGCTGGCAAGGAGATCCCTGTGCCCCAAAAGCTTAATGTGGGAGGGTCTTAATTGCAGCTTTGATGGACCCACACTTCTTAGCACATTGTTTGCTAGAAGAAATTTGAACGAAATCTTCGGATCTTGAATTGTACAAAACATCAGCTTGAAGAAAGACAAAAAGTTCTTAAAAACAAATAGATACCATTATTTTTCTAATGACATTCAACATTCTAATATGTACCAAAATGCAAACTTAAAACCAATAACATCATCACTACCACTCTTTATACTTTCTGAACATGAACTTTAGTATATTAACTTGACACAAACTTCTGAGGGTGGTGCTCCCTAGAAGACCATCTTGCACTGCTTCTGCAGTAATGGAAACAAATCAAACACAATTTAAATCATTAACCATTCAACATAATACACCTTCAGAAATTCGTTCGTGGAAAATAAGACTGGTAGTATTGATGTATATATCTTATATCAAAATATTTGCCTTATTAAGGCTATGTAGAAGTCTTATTGATGTATGTACCTTTCTCTCGGAATCCTCCATCTCCTCGTCTTCATCCTCCCTCTCCTCGTATTTTTCCCAATGTAGGGTGTTAAAAACATCTTCTTCCCTATTTAGGGTGTTGAAAAAATTGAGATACATCTGCCAAATGTCAAAGTAACGATACAAGTGAGATTTAAATTCAAAGGTAACTTTGAAATTCGTGGAAAATAAGACCGGTAGTATTGATGTATATATCTTATGTCAAAATATTAGCCTTATTGAGGCTACGTAGAAGTCTTATTGATGTATGTACCTTTCTCGCTTCATCCTCCCTCTCCTTGTCTTCATCCCTATGCTGGGTGTGAAAAACATCTTTTCCCCTATGTAGGGTGTCAAAAACATTTAGAAACGCCTGCCACATGTCGAAATAACGATACAAGTGAGATTTAAATTCAAATGCAACTTTGAAACAAATTGAAAAAGTGTCGAAAAGTAATAATGAAAATGTTCTCAATTTGAATACTCAAAGGAGTTTGAAATTAAACAAGGTCAAAAATTTTGTACCAAATCAATAAATAAAATTTTAAACCTTCCCAAGTTTTACATTAGCTCCATTTATAAGAAGTTAGATTTGTCAACAAGAAGAGAAGACTTGCCTGTAGCATAAGTTTAGCAGAAATTCTTTCAACACATTACTGAAGTTCAGAGTACTCTACAGGTAATGTTCTTGCCCAAAACAAGGACCCGAATTTGTTACATTCAAATTCTGCATTCTGTCAACACAATGACAATGACATACTGTATAATTTGTATAACAAATGCAGACTAATCAATAAAACAAAAATAATGGCTAATTATTATGATTGGCAGTGTTAGATGCAAAATAACAAGATTTCTTACAACTACACACAATTACAAATGAAACAAACAGAATTAAGATTACTAAAAAACACACACGTACCCCTGCTTTAATGTCGTCTTTCCAATAAGTATACTTTAAACTTTCAATGTTTCCCCTTTTGCATAGGACTTCCATAAGATTATGAATATTCACCGGTGGAGCCTTAAAAAAATAAAAAGTAAGGTAAGAAATATAAATAGATAAGAGAGGGAATGAATGAATGAGAGAATCGATGAAAACTCACCACGGAATTATTGTTGGAAACAATTATGCCCTCCAAATCCCATTCCTTAACCAAAACATAACAGACATGAGACATATGCGAAATTAAGGAAATACAGATAAATCAAAAAACTTACACGATCTTTTTTAAGGCTTTGAACAACTTCTACCAATTTATCCAAAAGGGTTTCGTCTCTGGGAATACACTGCAAGATGAAATAACATAAATAGTTAAATACAATAATACATAAAGATTTAAGAAATCTTAAACACTAGTTACTAGTATATGCATACCCAAATAAATCTGCGGTCAAATAGGAAAAGTCAGATATCGCCACGCTCACATACTCATCACGAAAACTCAAAGCTAGAAACACAGCCGATGGCATATAATAAGTCCTCTTCATATTTTCCCGAAACAACTGCAACGGCTTCAGGTACTCGGTCTACCACTCAGTTCAACTCAACTGTAAGAATTGAATCTATATATGAAACAAAGAAAACAGGTGAAGAGGAATATTAATTACCTTGTGCTCTGCTCTGCTGCATGACATATTGGATTTGGGGCGATTAGGGGTTTGAGAGAAAAAGGTTCGACTTTTGGGCGATCGGATAATTTAGTGCAACGGCACGTATAAAGAGGGTTTATACAGTCCCGGTAAATATGTGGAGAGGCTGCAATGAAATAGGGTTGGACCTGAATTAAATACTTGCGGGCCGAGTTCAGTGTAAATTACTTTGTTCATAATCATGTGGGCTCAACCTGGAACCCAATCCATTGCAAACTGATAGCTAAATAAATACAAGAAATTTAGGATTTTGATTTCCACTTTGATTTGATCTGAATTGTTCAATGGAATAGGTGGCAATGGAAGGGTCGTTATTCCATTAATTACTCCCTTTCTTCTCATTTATTCTGATTTTTTCTTTATTGGCATGTATTAACGAATGAGTATGGATATTGACATCCATAAAACTTATTAGTACACCTATTTTTATGTGTACACCCATGTCTAAAATTTAAAAAATAAATATTATTATAAACACCTATCATAATGCCAATAGTACCATCATTGAAATAAATATATTCATTTTAATACATATTATTTATAAGCACTCTTAAATTATTATTATACCCAATTTATATATTAAAAAAAAAAAAATGGAATCAAATCCTTGTTTAATGATGATCCAATTTACTTTTGGAAATATCTTGAATGTATGAGCCTTATAAAAGGGAATATATGGAACCGTTTATGGGGTCAAGACATTTTTGATTTAGAATTCTCTTATTTATACACCTATCTAAAAATTAAAAAAAAAAAAAAAAAACTTATTGATATATATAGCTATCGTTAAAAAATAAAAAATAAAAAATAAAAAATTGTTTATTGATAGAGTTCATAACTATACATAAAAGAAAGACAAAAATAATATGATAATCATGTGATAATGAGAAAGTTTGATACTTGAAATAAAACTAGGATTTATCATAATTTTTTTTTTTTTTTTTGAAAGGTAAGTTTTTTTTTTTATAAAGAAATATAGTTGAAGATATGTGAGTAATTAATGAGTGTATATATTATTTGGTTTATTTTTAATTAAAGTAACTTGTCATTATTGATAAATTTATATTGAAACATTTTTGAAATTAATTTTTTTAACAAAATATGGGTGTACTAATAAGTTTTATAGGTGTCAATATCGGCACCCATAATGAATACCTTTGATTGATGTGATGAATAGTATTATTAGAACACTAGCCAAATACTAAAGGGTTTATTATGCCATTGACCTTGGAGGATCTGGTGCCTGCATAGCATATACTATGGACGCATGGGCTGAGGTATGTATCAATTAAGTTTAAGCATCTCTTAATATACATAATACATTATACATTATACCACTGTTACATGCACAATTGGATCAAAGAAGAAATGATACCGGTTTACTTCAAGAGAAACCAAAATCTCCAAAATGTTAGAGGAAACTAACATATTATTTAATTGATGAATAAACTCTAATCATATTATTTAATTGATGCTAGTAATTATTTATACAACTAAAGTGATAAATATGAAATAAATAAAAGACATCCGATTAGATTGGGTAACTGCAATCTAATTTTTATTTAATCTAACAATTATCAAAAACTATTCATATCTTAACAATTATCAAAACTAATCCTATTCTTTGATCGCTCGAAAGCTCATGGAAGGAATTGTAGTAGTCTCAAATTGAAGTATTGATAAGGCGTTCCGAGTCTATTTAATTTAGCTGTCATCATAGGCGAATGTAAGCGGGGCCCATAGGTGCCATAGCCCCTCCATCCAATGAAAATTTGAGAAGAAAAATTTATACGTGTAATTGCAACCTAGTCCCCCTTAATTATATAAATTTATTCCATTTAGTTTTTATACAAGACAAAATCAATCTCTTTTAGTATTTTCATTTTTTATAATTTCATACATTATTTCCTAATCTAGTTTATATGAGTTCATCTACTGTTTTAACGGGTTAATTTTCAATCATTAGATTTCAATCAATTGAAAATTTAAAAGAAATTAAAACTAAAAGGAAATAACATCCTCCCGTAATTACCCTGCAACTATACATAAACTGTATAGTGCTAAAACCATCTATATATGTATTAATTTTATTTTATTATGTATTCATTAGAACAAATTAAGACTTTCTTTACTATTTTATTATACAATATCCATCTTGTTTTAAATATTTTATATTAATTATATATTTATTAATTAGGCACTATTGAAAGAAATATTGCATCTATGCAACAAGATGAAAGATCATTTTCTCCCAAATTCTTTGATTATATATATTAAAACGGATATCGCAAAAAATTTAAATAAATTTGATTATAGATGACTTTTGAGATACAAAATAGAGTCAATTTTCATTTTGATTCTCAAAATTATTGTCAATATTATTATTATTGTTACTATTATTTTGTATAATTACCTTAAAGACTAAGAACCGTAGGAAGTATTACATTTTGTTGTATTAATATATTTGGCTTTGCCACTGGCTATCATGATAGTTTTTTTTTTTTTTTTTTTTTTTGACAATATCTATTAATTCAGGAACAAGTATTTTTTTTTTTTTTTAAAACTTTCATCATTGGTAGGATTCGAGCCGCTGACCTGGGAGTCATTTGTCCAAACCCCAAGCTCGTCCATTTACTAGCTGAGCTATGCCCCTGTTGGCCTTGCTCAACAAGTTTGATCATATTATGTGAAATATGCAAACTTGCCTCGCAGTTTAGATAACCAAACCTATTGTTATTCATTATATCACAATTGTTTTATTAATTTTAAAATTCAGGTAAAGCTGATTCAGTTTTGATTAACAATTAATTTTGCAATATTTATTTAGAAATATTCATTCTTTTTGTATCTTTCACATGATTTCGAATGTATAATAACGTGAGTGTATCTTCCATTCAATTTATGTCATGCGATACATAAATAAATAATATTGGTTAATCAAATCAAGTTGCATAAAATGACCCAAAGATGTATGGTATGTTGCGGTGACCAATGTATTTTTAAAGAGTGGATGTTATAACATTGTTATATCATCCAACCTTATATACATCATAATGTTGCCAACCGTCTTAAAAAAAATAGTTTTGTAATATTACAGAAATAACATAAGCTCAGATGGGGAATTCAAGTCTCACCATAATTTACAAACATGTTTGGAGCGTTATACTCAATTTGCTGCTGCTGCTGCTGGGCGTTTTTTGTGTTTTCTGTTGCTGCTGTTTCTGCTGGTTGCTTTTCTTTTTTTCCCTGGTGGCTGGTGCCTGTTTGTTGCTCCTTGTTTGCTCTCCTTTGAGCCTTGGCTTTTGCCTTTGTTAATATAATCGTTTCAAAAAAAAAAAATACTAGACAAAAGAATCATATAATGAGATCTCATAAATCATCAATGGTACTGTGTTTTAATATATCAATATCACATGAATGCAACATTTGGATTGTAATGCAGTAGATAAGTGGATTAAAGGATATGGAAAATCTATAATTTATATATATCTTAAGTTTCTCTCACTTCTCAGCACATTGTTTGCTAGAAGAAATTTGAACAGGAATTTTCGGTTCTTGAATTGTACAAAACATCAGCTTGAACAAAGACAAAAACTTAATAAAAACAAATAGATACCATGATTTTATTAATGACATTCAACCATTCTAATGTATGTGTACCAAAATGCAAACTTAAAACAATAACATCGTCACTACCACTTTTTATACTTTCCGAACATGAACTTTAGTATGTTATCTTGACACAAACTTCTGAGGGTGCTCACTAGAAGACCTTTATTGGATTGTCTTGCACCGCTTCTACAGTAATGGAAACAAATCAAACATAATTTAAATCAATAACCATTCATCATAATGCGCCTTTAGGAATTCGTTTGAGGAATAAGACTATACATTGTAGTATTGATGTATATAACTTATATCAAAATATTAGTCTTATTTGAGACTATATAGAAGTCTTATTGATGAATGTACCTTTCTATCGGAATCCTCCCACTCCTCGTCTTTATCCTCCATCTCCTCATCTTTATCCACCGACTCCTTGTCTTTATACCCCATCTTTATACTCCTCATCTTTTCCCTATATAGGGTGTCAAAAACATTTAGAAACGCCTGCCAAAGGTCAAAATAAAAATACAAGTGAGATTTCAAATTCAAAGGCGACTTTGAAACAAATTGAAAGTGTGTCAAAAAGTAAAAATGAAAATGTTCTCAATTTGAACATTCAAAAGAGTTTGAAATTAAACAAGGTAAAAAAATCTGTATCAAATCAATAAATAAAATTTTAAACCTTATCAAGTTTTACACTAGCTCAATTTATAAGAAGTTAAATTTGTCAACAGAAAGAGAAGTGTTAATTCGCCATTTATTAAGTAATCAAATATTGCACATTTGCACAAAAAAGAGAAATGTTAATTCGCCATTTAAGAAGTAGTTTTCCTTTGGACTCAAAACAAACTCATAAAACATTAAAACACAAAATACTGTCTCATACTAATAAAATAATCAAATATTGCACGTTTGCACGTGGAATGAGAAGACTTGCCTGTAGCATATCTTCAGCAGAAATTTTTTCAGCACGTTCCTGAATTGCAGAGTAGTCTCCAGGAAATGTCATCCCCCAAAACAAGGACCCGAATTGGTTACATTCAAAACGTTCACCTTGTGAACACAATGACAATGACATAATTTATAATTTGTATGACGAATGAATGCAGAATAATCAATAAAACAAAAATAATGGCTAATTATTATGATTGGCAGTTTTAAATGCAAAATAACAAGATTTCTTACAACTACAAACAATGACAAATGAGACGAACAGAATTAAGATTACTAAAACACATACCCGTGGTGCAATGTTGTTTTTCCAACATGTATACTTTAAACTTTCTAAGTCTAAATTTTTGCATATGTTGTACATAAGATTTTGAATATTCACCGGTGGAGCCTGATAAGATAAAAAGTAAGGTAAGGAATATAAATAGATAAAAGAGGGAATGAATGAACGAGAGAATCAATGAAAACTCACAACGGAATCATGGACGGTAACAATTATGCCCTCCAACTCATGATCCTTAACCAAAACATAATAGACATGAGACATATTTGCTTCATAGAAGAAATTAAGGAAATACAGAGAAATCAAAAAACTTACATAAAGTTCTAAAATGCTTTGAACATCATCTACCAACTTATCGAACGGAAAGGTTTTGTCTATGGGGTATATACTGCAAGATGGACAAAATTCAAATAACATACATAGTTAAATGCAATAATACATAAAGATTTAAGAAATCATAAACACTAGTTACTAGTATATGCATACCCAGATAAAAGTGCGTACAAATAGCATTCGTCAGATATCGCCAAGCTCGCAAATCCATCACTAAAACTCAAAGCTATAAACGAAGCCGATGGCGAATAATAAGTCCTCTTCATAGTTTCCCGAAACAACTGTGACGGCTTCAGGTACTCGATCTACCACTCAATTGAACTCAACTGTTAGAATTGAATCTATATATGAATCAAAGAAAACAGGTGAAGAGGAATATTAATTACCTTGTGCTCTGCTTTGCTGCATGACATATTGGATTTGGGGCGATTAGGGATTTGAGAGAAAAAAGTTCGACTTTTGGGCGATCGGTGGTAAATATGTGGAGAGGCTGCAATGAAATAGGGTTGGACTTGAATTAAACACTTGCGGGCCGAGTTAAGTGTAAATTACTTTGTTCATGGAACCCAATCCATTGCAAACTGATAGGCCCTAAATAAATACAAGAATTTTGGGATTTTGATTTGATCTGAATTGTTCAACGGAATAGGTGGCAATGGAAGGGTCGTTATTCCATTAATTACTCCCTTTCTTCTCATTTACTCTGATTTTTTCTTATTTGCATGTATGTAATGAATGCCTTTGATTGATGTGCTTCATTTCATGAATAGTATTTTTAGCACACTAACCAAATACTAAAGGGTTTATTATGCCATTGACCTTTCCAGATTTGGTACCTGCATAGCATATACTATGGACGCATGGGCTGAGGTATGTATCAATTAAGTTTAAGAATCTCTTCATATACATAATACATTATACATTTATACATTATACCACTGTTACATGTATAATTGGATCAAAGAAGAAATGATACTTGTTTACTTTGAGAGAAACCAAAATCTTAAGTTTAAGAATCTCTTCATATACATAATACATTATACCACTGTTACGTGCATAATTAGATCAAGGAAGAAATTATACTTGTTTACTTTGAGAGAAACCAAAATCCCTAAAATGTTAGAGGAAACTAACACTTGATTTTAAGAATAAACTCTAATCATATTATTTAATTGTTGCAAGTCATTATTTATACAACTAAACTGGTAAATATGAAATAACTAAAAGACATCTGATTCGATTGGGTAACTGCAATCTAATATTTATTTAATCTAACAATTATAAAAAACTATTCGTATCTTAACAATTATCAAAACTAATTCTAAAACAACTAAAACAACTAAAACACTAAAAGTTAATTTTTTTCTTTTATTTTGATCGAGTAATTGGATGATGGTCGGATGTTAGGTCTCGTTTAATAGAATAATTTTTGTGCTTACCTATTGTGAATAGGAGCTAACAAGATTAGAACTGGTTTAATTTGAGGAAAACCGGGCCTCTAAAGTTAGAATAAACTAACAACAATTTGATTGACTAAATTCTCATAAAATTCCATTACTGCAAGTCATGCTTTTTATATACAACTGAGTTGACAAACATGAAACAACTAAAACTCTAAAAGACATCCGACTAGATTGGGTAAATCCTATCTTTTATTCATGATAGACATGTAACATTCCTTCCCTCTTAAAACATCCTTGTCCTCAAGGATACTGATTGATGGAGAATTTCTGATCAACCAACTCCTTCGTCCCACTTAAAATTTTCATCTTCTTCATCTAACCAGATTCCTTCAATAAGGAATAATTTCTTGCATTTGTGACCAGGACTCAATTTTTTTTTACAATTAAAACATAGTCCTTTTTCTCTCCGTTCTTTCGATTCAATTGGGTTCAATTTTTTTATAGGTAATAGATTACCTTTGGACCCCGACGGTTTCTCCAATTAAAAACTTATTGAAGAGGTTTGGATCCTCGAAATAACTAAGGAATATAATTAAGTAACTATTGCAAGCATGATCAAACTGTTATAAGTATGGAACCCACATTCTCCACATTGGTGTGATATTGTCCGCTTTGGGCCTAAGCCCGCACGGATTTACTCTTGGGTCACTACCCAAAAGGCCTCACACCAATGGAGGTTGTTTCCATACTTATATACCCAAGATCATCCCCATGTCTAGCCAATGTGGGACTTTGGTTGCACACCCCCTCGAACAAAGGACCATCATTATCTTCACGGTCCGGGCCTCCCCTCAAGCGATCATCCATCCGTCAATGCTAGGAGGATTACTCCATCGAGATCACTCCTCTCCACTGCGTCGGAGCACACGTCTTACGTGAAGATCTGGAGCATTTCCTGCCTCGAGAGCTAACATCACGGACCCATCGCGAGCTACCTGGGGCCCACCACCTCCTGGTTCGGTTCGGCTACGGCTGGCTAAGTCTGGGGGTTGGCTCTGATACCACTTGTTATAAGTATGTAACCCACATTCTCCACATTGGTGTGATATTGTCCGCTTTGGGCCTAAGCCCGCACGGATTTACTCTTGGGTCACTACCCAAAAGACCTCACACCAATGGAGGTTGTTTCCATACTTATATACCCAAGATCATCCCCATGTCTAGCCAATGTAGGACTTTGGTTGCACACCCAACACAAACATGCCTTCAGATTCTCAAATTCTACCCTATATATAATATTCTAGTATACTCTTTATTGATGATCATCAAAGCAACCATAACATTCTTCCATTGTTTTAGAATACTTAATGATCAACTTGCAGAAACAATAGCTTTTTTTTTTTTCCCATCTTGATTATGAAGTAGCGGACTAATTCGATAGCATCTTTTCGAGCTTCAAAAAAGTTTAGACTAACCACTAACGTTTCTTTTGTGGAGGCTAAGGTCCTACTTTAACTTGGTCACATTTGAATTTTCCTTTTCTAATTCCCCAAATTTCATATAAATATACAATTACACTTGATGTCAAAAGCCTTTAGTTGAAAGCAAAGAATGGACCATTTTGCCAAAATATTATATTTTAATGTAGTACTCTGGCAGTATAAACTATAATGGTGATAGCTACTTCATTTTCCTGTAGAACAGAACGAGAAATGTTGCTTGCGATGTCTCGCTGTATCCTCTTTGCTGCATTGCTTGGCGTCTTGGCTCTTGCAGCTAGAATTAAAGGATTGTTTGGAAATAGAAATTGCTCGTGCTCAAAAAAGAAATCTGTTGTACAATATATAAACTGGAAATTGAAATAAAACAGAGAGAAAAGAGAGTAAAAGTAGAAGAAAAAAAAAATAAAAACAGGAAAGGAAATGAAATGAGAATCTACTTAAATTTGATCAAAAACTCAGTTCTACAAGAACTAAGGTGCAGAGTTTCAACTTCTTTTAAGTAGGAGATGGCAGATTTATCAGCTGACACCACGTTCAAACTTCGAATACAGTGGAGCAAATGGAGGAAGAAGAGAAAACTGAATTGTAGATCAACATGAGGATATTAAGGTTAATCAAAACTCAGTACACTAAGATGTGTGAGTTTTTATTTATTTATTTATATCTCAAATATTTAAATCTCTTTTTCGATAAAGAATAAGTACTTGAATAATAGTTATTTTTTATCTGGTATTGTCAATGATTAGAGATAAATTTAAGAAATCCATTAAAGTTGTCAATGATTATTAGAAGACCCTTAATTAAAAACTTATTGAAGAGGTTTAGTTCCTATGAAATAGCTGAGGAGAATAATTAAATAACTGTTGCAAGCATGTTGTATTGGATAACTTTAGACTTTTCTTGATGATGCTTATTTATAGCTGGTATGGGTTAATTAATTGCATAATTTTCTATGAACAGTTTTAATTTTCTGCAATTTGGAATAGGTCCATATATATGTTGTTTTGCAGTTGACACATTGTCATAAGTCATAACACTAATTAATCATATAGACTTATCAGCTCTTCTCTTTAATTAGTTCTCCGATATCAAAGGCTTGTTCACCACTCACCAGCAAATTAAGTAGTGGCCTAGTGGATGATAATTCAAATGTACTCAAGGTCAATCCTATTTCCTATCTATTATAACATCTTGCTGGTTGACTTCTAATTTATATATATACACACATATATATATATCATATGCAGTGACAGAGACCCGAACTTTAGACCAAACTGAATGAGTGCTATTACCAACAAATTAAACTACATTAGTTGGTGGTTGGTTGACTTCAACTTGTTCTAAGTTTTTGTTTCTTTTTTTAAATTAAGCATTACAACTATATATTACAAATAGGGGATCTGCCAAGATTAGACAATACATGTGCAGCCCGGAAATCTACTTCCACAAACTGGGAGAAAACTCCCCACACATACTTGTAAAATACGTATGATGGGACTCAAACCCCTCATCATTATTGTGGAAGGGAGGTGCACTAGCACACCTGCACGTGTTAAGAGGTGATGTGCAACTTCAACTTGTTCTTCAATAATTGTTATCTTCTACCAAACAACAAAAACCAAAAATAAATACAAAACAGTGGAATATTTGACTTTAATGATATTACAATGTTGCACATCACCTCTTAACACAGGTGGTAATGCACCTCCCTTCTATGTTAGCAGTGATGGTTTCGAGTCCAGGCATAAGTGGGGAGTTTTATTTTATGAGAGTCGATATCTTCAGTTATTTGAATAAATATTTGGGCCACACATGGACGGTTTAATGTCGGCAGGTCTAGCAGAATTTATTGAATACTTACTGTATTACTTGCAAAATAATAATAATAATAATAATAATAATAATAAAACAACTTCATTGACATACTTTAGTCATATATAATCAAAATGGGTTTAGGCACCTTCTTGGAAAAACCTGAAAAAAGGTATGGAGAAATTTGGGTGTTTTCTCTTTTCATTGCTTGGATGTTTTGCTCTTATTGTTCTGGTTCATGCTCAGGATCAAACAGGTAATTAATCTGGAAAATGTCTCTAATTAACTTTTCTTAAATATCATTAGAACTCAGTGTGAATTACTCGAGCACAATTTTTGCTTCTCTCTTAGGTTTCATCAGCATAGATTGTGGAGCAGAAACTTCAAGCTACACGGGAGCAACGGGCTTGACATATGTTTGGGATGCAAACTTCATAGAAACGGGAATAAACAAGAATGTAACAGTTGGGTACCAATCACAAATTCAGCAACAATATCTCTGGAGTCTTAGAAGCTTTCCTGAAGGCATCAGAAACTGTTACAATGTAAAGGTTAAAAAGGGCACCAGCTATTTGATCAGAGCAAGATTCCTGTACGGAAATTATGATTCCCAAACTAAGGTACCAGAGTTTGATTTGCACCTTGGAGCTAATATGTGGGATTCTGTTATAGTTGGTAATGAATCTACTATCTTAACTAAGGAAATCATGCATGCCCCTTCTTCGAATTATATATATGTCTGTCTTGTAAACACTGGTTCTGGAACGCCTTTTATATCGTCATTAGAGTTTAGGCCCTTGAAAAATACCACTTACAGAAATGAATATGGATCTCTTATCCTATTTGCCCGCCTGGGTGCTCATTCATTAACAAATGAAACAATCAGGTAAGCCATTTCTGTTTCCAAATTCCTGTATAGAGAGTTTTGAAGTACATATATGCCCTTTCTGCTAGCTTAACTAAAAAGAAAGTTGATGCTTCAGGTTTCCTGACGATGTTTTCGATCGCATCTGGCTCCCGGATAGTTTCCCTAAATGGGATCCAATCACTACCTCGTTCACCATTGGTTCTAATGACTTCCGGATACCACAAATTCTGATGAGGAGCGCAGCCAAGCCAAAAAATGCCAGTTTGCCTATGCAATTTGCCATAAATACTTTGGATACAACTTCCAAACTTTTTGTGTACATGCATTTTGCTGAGCTTGAAGTGCTCCTGCCCAACCAGTCCAGGCAATTCAACATTTCTTTGAATGGGCAGTACTTGCATGGGCCTGTTGTTCCAGAACACTTAGTAGCAACCACTGTATACAGCACTTATGTCATGAGTGGAGAACAAGGAAGATATGAGTTTTCGATCTATAAAGCTGAAAAATCAACACTGCCACCCATCCTGAATGCAATTGAATTTTATACTGTCGAGCAACTTCTACAATCAGAAACAGACCAAGTAGATGGTAAGCTCTTTCTTAACTTATTTATATGCATTTCAATGTCAGTCCCTTTTTAATCCATCGAATTATAATCTGCATAATAGATTATGTTAAAAGGACTGTGATCATATACATATATAATTTCTGAATAATACTTGCTGCTCTGCATATTGAAAATATTAGTTGATGCTATCACGAAAATCAAGTCAATGTATAAGAGAAAAAACTGGCAAGGAGATCCGTGTGCCCCTCAATCATATACATGGGAAGGACTTAATTGCACCTATGATAATTTTAATCCTCCCAGAATCATTTCCCTGTAAGTTCATTCCTTCAACTTCAAGCACAGTAATTTTTAATTTGTTCTAATTCTTTGTTGATAAAATCATTAAAACCTGAAATCAGGAATTTATCCTCAAGCGGGTTGACTGGTGATATACCAACTCTTTTACCCAATCTCACAATGCTAGAAAACCTGTAAGTACTATCTTTTTCTCACATGTAGAAGTGAATTTTCAGTATATATTGATGGCCAAATTTATCAGCTCAAATTCTTCTTTGGCAATGTCAGAGACTTATCAAACAATAACTTGACTGGACCAGTGCCTGAGTTTCTATCTAAACTAAAATTCCTGAGGGTCCTGTAAGTTTGTACTCGGAATTAAAAACTTCAATGTCTGGTTTATTGGTAAGAATTAACGTATGTATGTATCTGCTATGTCTTTGCAGAAACTTAACCGGAAACAACCTCACAGGATCAATTCCAATTGTATCTCATTGAAAGATTGAAAAAAGGTTCACTTTCATTAAGGTATATATGCTAAACTGTTTCTCTACCAATATGAACCCTTGCCCTTATATCAACCAAATTAATAAATATCTCTGTGGAAATTAGATTGGAATAATGATCTGTAGAGAAATCCTGAGATCGATTATTGTTAGCATTTATAGTTCCACCAATTAGTTTTGTGATCTCATCGCTTTGCTGCTTTGATTGAAGTGTCGATGGAAATCCAAATCTCTGCTATTCATGCAACTTGATGAAGAAGAAGAGGAAGAAAAGTCCTCTTGTTCCAATAGTTGCCTCAATTGCTTCATTTTTAATCTTGTTAAGTTTATCAGTCTTCTTTTGGAAACAGAAAGGAATAATTATAAAACAGAAAGGTATGACAATTGACATCCGTCACATTTCTAGTAAATTGTCTGATATGTTTGGCTCAAGAGTCTCTCCATGGCATATTGAATCTCTCCATGTAACTTCTAAGATAGTTATACTTTTATGATCAACAGGGAAGGTAGATACCAATTTCAGCAGGACAGATCCCAAGACACCAAATATAGGGGCATTGAAGTTGAAGAATCCGCGATTTACGTATACTGAGATTGTGAAGATGACCAATAACTTCGAAATGCTTCTTGGTGAGGGAAGTTTCGGGAAAGTTTTCCACGGTTACTTAGATGATGACACTGAAGTAGCTGTGAAAATGCTCTCCGAATCTTCTCGACAAGGATATGATCAGTTTGAAGCAGAGGTCAAGCTTCTTCTGACTGTTCATCACAGAAACTTGACAGCCCTTTATGGCTATTGTGATGAAGGCAACCATGTTGGGCTCATTTATGAGTACATGGCCAATGGAAACTTGAAAGAGCATCTTAGAGCAGGTTTGATTGAAACATGCTTATTTTTCTTTCAACCGTTCAAATCATGAAATCGAATACACTAAAATTGAAAAGGCATTCATTTTGTTTATGGATGTAGATAGCAATGCAGATGGCTTGAGCTGGGAAGGGAGACTTCGTATAGCTGTAGAGTCAGCACAAGGTTAGCACACAATATATATATATGGTTTTTGTTTCAATTGATTTGTGCAGCTCTGCATGAAATGATTCAATTAATTCATGTAGGATTGGAGTATCTGCACTATGGTTGCAAGCCACCTAGAGTACACAGAGATGTGAAGTCTGCAAACATCCTATTAGACGATAAATTCCAAGCAAAAATAGCTGATTTTGGACTCATAAGAAGTTTTTCAGGTGAAGGCGGCACTCATGTCTCAACAGTTATTGCTGGGACTTTTGGTTACCTTGATCTTGAGTAAGTTGTTTGTTCTTTTAACATATATATACCATCTAAATATTCTGAACTGTATATGTTTTTTCGTGCAGAATCTTAATATAAAATGCTTCTAGTTAGGAAACCGTATAAAAAAACGTGCGGAATTCTCGCACTTAAACCTCATTTCAACATTAATATGAGATATTTTCGATGAAAATCCATGAACAAAAAATTATGGAAGGTGTTAATTGCAACATAGCAAAGAACCATGTTTTCATTATCTGTTTTTCAATTGGTTTGCACTGATCAAATAACCTGTTTTAACTTGCAGGTATTTTCAAACAAATAGATTAACGGCAAAAAGCGATGTGTATAGTTTCGGGGTTGTTCTTCTGGAGATAATCGCAAATAGACAAGTGATTACAAACACTGATGAGAATAGACACATAAAGCAATGGGTAAGTTGTATGCTAGCAGAGGGGGATATCAAGAACATTGTAGACCAAAGGTTACAAGGAGATTTTGACATTAATTCGGCCTGGAAAATTGTTGAACTAGCAATGTATTGTGTATCTACAACTTCCCTCAGAAGGCCAACCATGAATCATGTAGTGACAGTACTAAATGACTGTTTAGCTATGGAGATGGCTAGGAGGAACGCCGATGGAAATGAACTGAAAGATCAGAATGTAAATCTGAGTTCTGATCAACTAGCAAGGTAGTAATTTTGGAACCGATCGATGAGATATCATTAATCGTGTTTTTCAATCTCAAACCTGCCTCTACTGCAACTGATGTTCGTACCTCAAGAAAAAACAAATAATATTGGTATACTTTACATCGCAAATGTTGTGTAAAACTGCAAATGCAATATAATGGCTTTAATATTGGAATTTTTATATATATTTTGAACTGCAAATTTATTCCAAAAGGCAAAGCAAAGCCCAGCAAATAAACAACACAGAGGCACAGGAAGAAAACAAACTACATAGAGGCATAGCCCACGAAAGAGACCAAACAAACAACAAACAACACCCAAACCAACAAGATCACCGGCTACCAAAAACCAAAGCACCCACAAGGCCACAACAAAAACACCACCAGCAACCCGAGCACAAACCTGAGAAACAGTAGAATAGAACAGAAGACTACTACAACATCAGAAATCTCCCCAAGTTAACGAATTCCCACTACCACCCGAACCCATCTTAGCAAGCAGGTCTGCCATTGAGTCTGTAGCCTGGCGACACGTCGTTGCGATGTCGGTCAAAAGATGAACATTTAAGTTCGACCTCGCTAGTGCGCGAGTCACATGGACTAGCACAGCGGCAAGTGAGGGTATCGTTCCGCAGGGAGGTGGGATTCGCCGACCGTCACCGGTTCTAGCTATTATTACAACACTCCGAGAGAACTCGTGTGTTGCGGTTGCGGAAAAGTGTAAATAATACTATAAATAAATAAACAAACTAACATAATATATACATAGATAGGATGGAATGGAGAGATGCATGAAATGTGGTGTACACTAAGGAAATGACTCAACCGTAACAATCCTCCTAATTAAGCACTAGACTCACTTTGTCCCTCAATATGCAAGTATATCATAGGCTCGTGTCCCCTTAATTGATCTCTAATCTCTCTCGAGTCTTAGAAATCACATCCACACATACAAAGTACACATGAATTCATTAAGTGTCGTGGCACACACACAAGAGCCCTGTATGCCAGCCTAGTGTATCTCTCACTGTCTGGTCATATACAGTGGTTATTTCGTTGGGCATGTAATGCGCAACCGCGTGGGCCATACTACAGCCAATAATTCATTCACAATGGCTAACCAAATACGGGATGGCAACCAAGTGAAAGCATTAAGAATACGAGATACCCATACAACACGTATGTTATATGCTCGTGTCCCTTTAATTAATCTCTAATCTCTCTCGATGTCTTAGAGATTACATCCATGCATAAATGCTTGGATTCATTAAGGACTGTGGGACACACACACGAGCTCTACACGCCAGCCTAGTGTATCTCTCACTGTCTGGTCAAATGTAGAGGATATCACGCTGGACATGTTAATGTGAACCATGCAATATATAACACATAGCCTAAATATCATCCACAAGGTGGCTAACCGAGTGAAAGCATTAAGCAATGAAATATCCATATAACTACACAAGCACAAGAGGAATTCAGTTTGTCTTTACTCTAGATACGGATTCGGTTTTATCAATCTCCCTATGATGGCTAGACATGGGAAACAAGTTTACCAAATAACAATGTGCAAATAAATTGGTTGTTATTCATTAAGACCATTCAATATAGGTTAAGGGTTCATTCTCTTGATTTGGAAATTTTCTTTAAATCAATTTATTACCCAATCCGGCCAAGGATGAGCAATTGTGCCTTGATAACAAGACCCATTAAGTACAAGAATATGGAACCCAAGCCAATTTAGCAACTAAATGCCTGAACTGAAACCTTTCCTACTCTTTGGAGCTAAATCTCTAACACTCAAATTACTCTAAACATGGCATTTTGGTCATCCATCAATCAATCAACAATCATGGGAAGTTAAATTACACTACTCCTATATTAAATTACTCTACTCTTAATCCCAATCATGGACACATATCAATTTCAGACCTCTACACACATGGATATTGCAATTAAAGCTAAATTCATGAAATTAACAAAGAGTGAAACAAAACCCAACCGAATTTAAGCACAAACAACATATATTACACAAGTGTAGGTTTACAATATTCCCCAAATTGGGGTTACACATCAAAGAAGCAAGAAATACAAAGAAATGAGCAAATAAGAGACAACCTTTGAAGACAAATCCTCCAAAGAAGCTCCTGGCTTTCCTAGCTCGAAATTGGTCCAAAGACCACTCCTATTCCTTGCAATCTGCCCTAAAATGGATGGAGGAAGTGTGAAAATGGTGGTGGAGGTGTGTGGTGAGCTCCCATGGAGGAAAAACCTCCATGGGAGCTTGGATCTCTCCTTATTTGGTGAAGAATGTGAAGAAAATGGTAGAAAGAGAGAGTTGGGGCGGAAGAGAGAGAGAGGGAGTGAAGGGGTTCTGTGTAAAAACTGATGAGAGGAAAGAAAATGGGGATATTTATAGTGTTTAGGAGATTAGGGCAGAAATGGGGGAAAGGACGAAAATGCCCTTAAGTGGCTGAAGATTGGGCATTTTGCGGATGGGTTTCCAGCAGCGCACACCGTTACGAAAATAGGCATAACTTTCTCCACAAACATTGGAATCGCATTCTTGAAGAGCCGTTGGAAAGAATACTTCTGGAGCTTTCCAACCATATATAGAACGAAACCCAGTTCGATCGGAGGAGAGAGATATGGTCCCCGCAAGTTGAGTGTTCTGCAGAAGACTTTCGTCAAAATTCCGCCTTGGTTTTGCGCCCTATTCTGCGCCCTAGGCCGCAGAATTGCAAAAATGTGATGTTCTGGTCCCTTTATGCACCCTGTTCTGCGGCCCTTAATCGCAAAACAAGGGCGCAGAACCAACGTCTTGAAATTGCACTTTTGCCCCAGAATTTCCTTCTTTTTGCACAAAGGCCCTTCTTTTGGAAAAACTCCTGAAACACTTATTTAAAACGTTAAATATCCGGTTTTACCCGGAAAATAAGCATAAAAGATAAAAGTAAGGGGCTACACAACGTGTAGAAATAAGAGTTATCATAGCCCGTAGCCTAGGAATTGTAAATGACCAACGATCGACCAAGGTCTCTAAGATGGCTACGAATGTCATAAATAATTTGCACATGCTTGAAACTTTCGATCCCGTCATTATTTACCCATGAAATGGCCACTTTGAAATCACTAACTATAGCAATATCCTGACCAACCAACTCCGGTCTAGAAACAAAAAGCTCACACGCCCTAGCAATATATTGCTATAATCTCAGCTGTGTTGATATCATGGATCCCCATATGAGCCAAGAAAGTGCATAAAACTTTCCTTCTGGAGTCCCTTAACACTCCACCAATACACACCCAACCCAGAGACCCCTTCGCCAAACCATCCACATTGAACTTTAGAGCTTCAAAAAAAAGGAAAGATCCAATCCTCAGCTTTCGATATCTTCATCGGCCTTGAATCGGTACAGCTCTCTTTTAACTTCAAAAGAATTGTAGAAGTTAAAAAGAATATATATATATAATGCATGTGGGCCATTGGATTTAAATGTTTTGACTTAGTTGCATGCACTTGTCAAAACATCTTTTAAATCCAATAGCTCACATGCAAGGAACCGATATATTTAATTATATCAGTTCGAACTGACAATAGAAAGACTATATATATATATATATATAAATAAAAATTATCAGGTCAGGTATACCTGACTGGCTTATCGTGCGGTTTCACTAATTCTCGCTACTGAGAAATAGTGTAATTTTTTTTTTTTTTATAATGAGAATTAATGAAATCGCACGATAATATCGTCAGGTATACCTGACTTGATAATTGCTATACATATATATTGGTCAACCTTGAATCTGCACATGATGTACTTAAAAACTTAAGCTGTGTCAGAGTGCTTAAATAAACTGTTGTTAGATCATTTTCTATCAGCTTAAGCTCTTTAGTCTAATATATGGTTATTAACATTGTTGAGCCTGTTGAAAAATAAACTTGATCTCCAGTCAGCCAGTCTGCCACTTCCAACAGCTTCCCATCGAATTCTAGAAGCCACCATTGTTGACTCCTTGCAACCACCATCCAGAAATTTCTTCTATCATCTCCCAGCTACCTCCTCCCAACTGCCATCTCCCAACTGAAGTTTGAAATTGCTGTTTTTGCATTAATTGTAGCTCATCTTATTTCCCTATATAAAGGGACTCAGATTGTGATTGTAAGCAAGTGGAGTGGTGTAAGAAAATATTGAGTGAAATAAAATTTTTTAAAGCTTCTCCTTATCTTTGAGTGTTCGAATCTCTTAGAGGTGCACCACAAGTGACCTCAAAAATTCCCACTCCACCAACAGTGGTATCAGAGCCCAGGCGAACCAGAGATTCGAAGAAATAGAGGCCAAAGCCAAATTTGCCCAGAAATCAAAGTACTCCAAATAGAATTTTGAGTATTCCAGTGTGTTCTAATCGTCGCAAGGAGTGCAACGGTGAAAATGTCACCCAAATCGGAGCTACAGAGAGGCTGCACGCGCCACCTGAAGTTAGAGAGTGAAGTCACGCGCAGCCAGTCCACCAGCGCGTCACCAACACGCGCCAGTCATCTTCCTCGCCCCATTTTCAAGGTCTGACCCGAAGATCCGACCCATTACCCAGTCACCAGGTCCGACCCGACGTTCGACCCGGTTATCCATTACCTGGTCCGACCCGAAGTCTGACCCGTTACCCTTGTCCAAGATCCGACCCGGAGCCGATCCGCCAACCCGGTCCATCATCCTGACATCAGTAACGCCGTTATAATGGCTGGAATATTCTGTCAGCATAAAGAATATTTCGTTATCTTTGGTTGACTTTTGCCAAAAGTTTGACCGTAAGTTTCGGACACTTCCGAACTCGGTTTTCAACAAACTCAGACTGGTTTCCAAAGTTTTGGATCATTCCGGACGCAACCGTCCACTCTGTTTTTGCAAATTCAGACTCCAGATCAGTGTTCTAAGCACTTCAAGTTTCAATGGCCAACGGAAACGCGCAAGTTATCATCCCGAAGCTCACCAAAGACAACTATGACAATTGGTGCATACAAATGAGAGCTCTACTAGGCTCTCAAGACGTTATGGATATTGTGGAAGATGGATACACAGAACCCGCATCCAAGGAAGCTGAAGGAACCTTGACAGAAGCTCAGACAACAACTCTCAAAGCAGATCGAAAGAGGGATTGTAAAGCAAAGTCCATAATCTATCAAGGACTAGATGAAGCCACGTTCGAGATCATAGCATCGTCTAAGTCATCGAAAGAAGTCCGGGACACCCTTCAGAAGACCTACAAAAGTGCTGACAAAGTGAAAAGGATCCGTCTTCAAACTTTACGAGGTGAGTTCGAATCTCTACGAATGAAATCTAATGAATCCATTGCTGAATTCTATACACGAGTTATGATCGTTGAAATCAGCTAAGAAGAAATGGAGAAACTCTCGTAGACATGAGAATTTCAGAGAAAATTTTGCATTCATTAGATCCAAAATTTGACTTCATAGTTGTGGCACTGGAAGAAACAAAAGATCCGGAGACGATGTCTGTTGAAGAACTAGTGGATTCATTGCAAGCCCATGAGCAGAAAGTTAGTAGAAGAAGTGATGGCAGAGTGTTGGAGCAAGCTCTTCAGTCAAAGCTCTCCCTCAATGAAAAAAGATATGAGCAAGGAGGGACTTCATAATAAGGAAGAGAACGAGGTAGAGGATCTCGTGGAAGAGGTTCTGGAAATGCATAAACCAGAGGTAGAGGTATAGGTAGAGGTAGAGGTAAAGGCAGAGGAGGAAGAGATGCAAATAGAGGATGACGTGGATAACAAAATTATGTCTCAAGAGGAAGAGGACAAGGAAGAAGAGGTGGGTACAACAACCGTCCGAACGTTGACAAGAGAAACGTTCAATGCTATAACTGCCACAAATATGGCCACTATAGCAACGAGTGCAGAGGTAAGTCAAATGAAGTAAATGAAAATTCTAACTTTGCAGAGAAAGAGCAAGTTGAAGGAGAATCGTTGATGTTGATGGCACACAACTCAACCTATCAAAATCAAGATGTTTGGTTTCTTGATTCTAGAGCCAGCAATCATATGACCGGCAGAAAAGACTTGTTCATTGAACTTGATGAGAAAGTTCAAGGAGAAAGTTCATTTGGTGACCTCTCTAAAATCTCTGTCCAAGGAAGAGGAGATGTTATGATCAAGCAGAAGAATGGAGATCATGCTTTCATCTCCAATGTTTATTATGTTCCAAACATGAAGACAAACATCCTAAGTCTCGGGCAACTCTTGGAGAAAGGCTATTATATTAGCCTTCAAAATATGCAACTCACCATTACAGATGCTCGAGGAAAGCTGGTTACTCGAGTCCAGATGACGAAGAACAGGATGTTTCCTCTCGCAATCCATCATGATACGCCAAGGTGTTTGACAGCCATCATCAATGACAAAGACTGGTTATGGCATCTCAGGTATGGACATCTCAATTTTGAAAGTTTAAAGCAACTGGGAAGTAAGAAGATGGTGAAAGGATTGCCAAACATCCATCACCCAAATGAGATGTATGAAAGCTGTGTTCTCAGTAAACAACATAGAAATAGCTTCGGAAAGGAGGCAAATTGGAAAGCAACCATGCCACTTGAGCTCGTTCACACAGATGTGTGTGGTCCATTGACGCCGGTATCAAATGGACAGAATCAATACTTCCTCACCTTCATTGACGACTACAATAGGAAGACTTGGGTCTATTTCCTCAAAAGGAAGTCCAAAGTATTTGGTTACTTCAAAGAGTTTAAAACGCTTGTGGAGAAGCAAAATGGCTACTATATCAAAACACTGAGATCAGATCAAGGTGGAGAATACACTGCAGGTGTTTTCCAGGAATTCCTTAAGCAACAAGGAATCAGACATCAGTTTACACCAGCTTATACTCCTCAGTTAAACGGTGTAACTGAAAGGAAGAATCGGACAATCCTTAACATGGTCAGAAGCATGTTAAAGGATAAAAATATGCCAAAGAGTTTTTGGGCTGAAGCAGTCTTGTATGTGGTATATCTACTAAACAGATGTCCTACGAAGAGTCTTGATACAAAGACACCGCAAGAAGCATGGAGCACTCATAAACCAAGTGTGAGCCACCTTAGAGTTTTTGGCTCCATTGCCTACATCAAGGTCCCAGAAGCAAGAAGAACCAAGCTTGAAGATAAATGAGAGAAGTGTATCCTTGTTGGATACGGTGACAGAACTATGGGTTACCGGCTATACAACCCCGTCACCAAGAAAGTGATTTTCAGCAGAGATGTCATTTTTGAAGAAAATGAATCCTGGAATTGGGATCAGACTAAAGCTTCTAGAAGTGCATAGTTGAAAACTGAAGAAGAGACAAGAGAAATGGCTACAGAGCCACAAATACCCAGAGATCAGCAGACTCCTCAACTTGGTTTCCCTTCACCACAAAGGTATGATGCTCCACTACCAATTGAACGTGATTTCTCAAATATGATGCCTAGAGGAACATGTAGCTTAGAAGATCTGTATGAAAATACAGAACAAGTGGAAGAAGATATTACTATGTATTGTCTGTTAATGACAAGTGATCCAGTTAGCTTTGAAGAGGCTAACCAAGAAGAAAAATGGAGAAGTGCAATGGATGAAGAGATTCGATCCATTGAAAAGAACAAGACATGGGAGTTGACTAATCTCCCAAAAGGCTGAAAAGCTATCGGAGTGAAATGGGTCTACAAGACCAAAAGAAATACGAAAGGAGAAGTCTAGAGATATAAGGCAAGACTTGTAGCAAAAGGCTATAAACAGAAGGAAGGAGTTGATTATGGAGAAGTCTTTGCCCCAGTGGCTAGACTAGAGACCATTAGATTGCTAATATCATTGGCAGCCCAGAAAAGTTGAAAAATTTACCAACTTGATGTAAAGTCAGCATTTCTGAATGGCTTTCTTGAAGAAGAAATCTATGTGGAACAGCCACCTGGATACGTGAAGAAAGGCAAAGAAGATAAAGTATGCAGACTGAAGAAAGCCTTATATGGTTTGAAGCAAGAACCTCGTGCATGGAACATGAGGATTGACTACTACTTCCAAGCAAACGAATTTGAGAAATGTTTGTATGAGCATGCACTATATATGAAGAAGGAGACTGACGGAATCCTGTTATATGCATGCCTATATGTTGATGACTTGATCTTCACCGGCAACAATCAAGCCATGTTTGAAGATTTCAAGAGGAGAATGGTGAAAGAATTTAAGATGACTGACATTGGTCTAATGGCTCATTTTCTCGGTATTGAAGTTGTACAAAGCGAAAAATGTATTTTCATCTCTCAAAGTATCTATGCAAAAGAAATTCTAAAAAGATTTGGTATGGAAAAATGCAATCCTGTCACAACTCCAGTGGAAACAGGATTAGAGTTAAGAAAGAATGAAATGGGAGATATTGATCCAACCTATTTCAAGAGCTTGGTTGGAAGCCTGAGATACTTGACGTGTACCAGGCCAGATATACTCTACGGAGTTGGACTAGTCAGCAGATACATGGAGACTCCTGACCAATCTCACCTGAATGCAGCAAAGAGGATACTCCGTTACATAAAAGGTACTATTAATGATGGTATTTTATATACCAAATGTGAAGATTGTAGGTTGATTGGCTATTCAGATAGTGATTAGGGAAGAGATCTGGATGAACGTAAAAGCACAACAGGTTTTACATTTTTTATGGGAGATACAGCGTTCACATGGTCATCCAAAAAGCAAGCCATTGTGACATTGTCATCATGTGAAGCTGAGTACATTGCTGCCTGCTCAGCTATTTGTCATGGTATCTGGATTAGGAATGTGTTGCAGTACTTGGGATTTCCACAAGTTAATCCCACAGAGGTCTACATCGACAATCGGTCAGCGATTGCACTAGCGAAGAATCCAGTATTCCATGAAAGAAGCAAACATATTGATACGCGGTATCATTTCATCAGAGAGCATGTGAAGAATAAAGAGGTGGAACTAGTCGCCTGCAGGACATATGATCAGGCTGCTGATATTTTAACCAAGCCGCTCAAACATGACGTGTTTTCAAGACTAAAGACAATGCTTGGTATGACGAAACACGGAGAGTCAAGTTTAAGGGGGGATGTTGAAAAATAAACTTGATCTCCAGTCAGCCAGTCTGCCACTTCCAGTAGCTTCCCACCGAATTCTAGAAGCCACCATTGTTGACTCCTTGCAACCACCGTCCAAAAATTTCTTCTGTCATCTCCCAGCTGCCTCCTCCCAACTGCCATCTCCCAACTAAAGTTTGGAATTGCTGTTTTTGCATTAATTGTAGCTCATCTTATTTCCCTATATAAAGGGACTCAGATTGTGATTGTAAGCAAGTGGAGTGGTGTAAGAAAATATTGAGTGAAATAAAATTTTAGAAAGCTTTTCCTTCTCTTGAATATTCGAATTTCTTACAGAGGTGCACCACAAGCAGAGGCGAATGTAAGGGGGGGCCCATAGGGGCCATGGCCCCCCCCCAACTAATTAAAAAAAAAAATAAAAAAAATCTATTATACATAACATTAAAATGTAAACCAATACAAAAAAAAAAAAAAACTAAATGTGATATATATATATATTAGATAGGTGATAATATTATATTGTCCCTTTATTATTTTTATAATATAAATTAACTAATAATTTCAGTGCAAATGCAGAGAGGTGCCATTAAAAATCAGAGAGTTTGATGGATGTAAAAGATGTTATAGGTTCTACACTTCTACTATATGACTATATGAGGGACTAGACAATGAGTTTGATAAGTAATAAGATGGCTTCCGTTGGACAAAATTAGTGTTGCTTGTATTTCATTGGGTTGCCATAAGAGAAAATCATTGGTGTATCGGGTATTCTCCTGAATGATGCACCGGTCAGTCCATTGAAGATCAGACATGTGGCATAAAAAAATTTCTTTATGGATCTTCTTGAACCAAATATGCTCAAGTGGGATAAGAATGGGATGGGTCATTGATGCCACGTTGTGATAGAGATGATCTTGACAAATCATATATAGCATTTGGCAAGCAAAATTTAATGGTACACAAACACTTAATTGGGTCAACCACTATAAAATATTCACCCAAATAATTCCATTTGGTCTTCCACTAGTAATTCCATTTCCACTGTTATGGATCAACCACTATAGAAGTGGATCAACTATTGAACTGAGATTTTCCAAATTTGCATTAATTATCTTAGTTGAATTGAGGTCACGATGGCCTGACAATGGTAGTGTTATAGTAACAACACTAATGCATTTGAATTTAGCTATATATATATAGGGGTTTTTACAATTTGGTCTCAACTTAATTGGGAAACATTACTTTTTTACTCCTTAATTTAAATTTCATCAATTTGGTCCTTATATAATAGAAAATCAATCAAATTAGTCCTACCGTTAGTCAAAGTGACAGTTTTGACTAACGGTAGGACTAATTTGATTGATTTTCTATTATATATGGATCAAATTGATGAAATTTGAATTAAAGAGTAAAAAAGTGATGTTTCCCAATTAAGTTGGGACCAAATTGTAAAAACCCTTTCAGTTATGTATACCATTAAGAATAGGCATAGGTTTTGCAACAAAATAAAAGATATTTTATCATTCACTCTTTAATTATGTAATTGAAATGAAAATTAGGAAGAAATTGGTTATAATAATTTTCTAGATATAAAATAGACTTGTTACATTTTAATTAGTTAATGTCTATTTTATTTATTTATTTGTATCATTACTTTAACACCGAACGGTATCACATTTTGTTGAAAAGTATCAGGCGCAATATTCCATACTTTTTATTGTGCATGATTCCTATTGATATTATTTGAAGATTGCATTACCTACAATATTAATTTTTGTTTTGGCCCTCCCAAAGCCAAAATTCTGGCTTCGCCCCTGACCACAAGTGACCTCAACAATTGCCATTCCACCAACAGAACCTTGGTTGTCCAAGAAGTTCTGCATAAGTATTCGAGCTTGGTTCACATGCAAGCTCGTCGGCCTGGCACATGTCCTACCACTCTACCAGCATAACATTTTAGGTCTAATGGTTACCGAAACATGTATATCTATGGTCTTCATGTGTGACGCACAAATCTTGGAGGTTGGAGATTGTACAGCCTAAAAGATGCACAAGGTGGCCTCTAGATCCCAAATTTCAGAAATCTGGAATCGTACCAGTCCCTGTTGCAATACTTTCATCCTCAGCCATGTTCATTGTGACTTTCCTCGTCCTTCTCAGCTTCTGTGACATTCTTTAATGATCTTTCCTCCTGGTAGAGGATACTTTCCATCTGGGCTTCCATGTGGATCAGTCCCTGTAGGACTGCTCCTGTGGTTCCAGCTTTGGAGATCCTCTTTTAGCATGGATATCAAACATTACTTCCATGTCTTTTTTTAGCTCTTATGCAATGTCCTCCTGGAAGAGGTTACTTTAAGTTCGTCAAAATTCGTTTACATCATTTATTGAAGTTAAAGGCAAATTCTTAAGTCAACAAAACTTGAAGTTTTTAATTAAAGTTAACATCATTTATTGAAGTGAAGGCAATATACATGCGTCAACAAAAATTTAAGGTCTTAATTTTTTGTAGCAATAAAATTCCAATAAATGGTCTAGGAATAAAAGATGAATGTGATACAAATGTAATTCCGCAAAAGCTTTGGTATATACATATATAGATTTGAATATATCATAAATTATGGCATTAATCTATATCAAGTTGGATTCTTGTAATATATATGAAATGACTGGAACCTTGGCACATCCCTCCTAATATGGGTGGTGGTGTGCACCTTCCTTTCCACATTGGTGATAAAGGGTTCGAGTCTCACAATCTACAAACATATGTGGGGCATTGTAGATATCTCATGGACAGCTGGGGGAGTAGATATCCAGACCCCTAATAGGAATAGATATATGGACAACATATTTAATGCTTGATCTCGGCAGGTCCTAACACAACTCTGATTCGATGTTAAATTTCAAAAACAAATGATTGGAACCTTAAATAATCATAAAAATAGAGCACTAATTAATTGCATAATTTTCTATGAATTGATAAAAAAAATTTAGTTTTCTGCAACTGGAATAACTAGGTATGAATATTGTTTTGCAGCTGGCACTAATTAATCATATACATTTATCAGATCTTCTCCCCAGTTCTCCCATATCAAATTAATGCATGTTGAACACCAGCCAATTAATTAAGTAATGGCCTGGTGGATGATAATTCAAATGACTCAAAGTCAATCCTATGTATTATAATATCTTAGTTGACTTCTACTTGTTCTTCAATAATATCTATCTTCTGCCAAAACAACAAAAATAAAAAGTTCCTTCTTTTTGCTGTTTTTAATTTTAATTTTTTTTATATCCCAAATTGCTTGACAGCCATATTTCATATCACAATCAGGTTGAAAATCCTAATGTAATCAAGTCTAGCATTTGATTTTTTATTTATTTATATATTTTTTTAAATCTCATACCAAAACTATAGCACAAAAACCAATCTCATTGGCTGTATGTCAAATTTTAATTTGGTCAAACAACATCTTCCATTGACTTACAAATACATTTGACTAATTGGAGGGTGAATCAAGGAGAATACATAGAATTGAAATATTTGACTTTAATAATATGACAATCTGTCCACATGCAGCAACACTTCATTGACATGCTTTAGTCATATAATTCAAATGGGATTTGGTTCTACAAATTATAAGATGATAATTATTGCTTATGGTTCTCTAGTCAGCTTCCCTGAAAAAACCTGACAAACGTATGGAGAAATTTGAGTCTTTTCTCTATTCATTGCTTGGAGTTTTTGCTCTTATTGTTCTTGTTCATGCTCAGGATCAAACAGGTAAATCTGGAAAATGTCTCTAACTTTTATTTCTTAAACATCATTTGAACTTACTGAGAATTACTTAAGAAATTTTTTTGATTCTCTGTCAGGTTTCATCAGCATAGATTGTGGAGTAGAAACTTCAAGCTACACGGGTGAGACGGGCTTGACATATGTTTGGGATGCGAACTTCATAGATACTGGAATAAACAAGAATGTAACAGTTGGGTACCAAACAGAATCTCAGCGACAAAATCTCTGGAATCTCAGAAGCTTTCCTGAAGGCATCAGAAACTGTTACAATGTAAAGGTTAAAAGCGGCACAAGGTATTTGATCAGGGCAAGTTTCCTGTATGGAAATTATGATTTACAAACTAAGGTACCAGAGTTTGATTTGCACCTTGGAGCCAATATGTGGGATTCTGTGAAACTTGGTAATGAATCTACTATCATAACTAAGGAAATCATACACTCCCCTTCTTTGAATTATACATATGTCTGTCTTGTGAACACCGGTTCTGGAACGCCTTTTATATCAGCATTAGAGTTCAGACCCTTGAAAAATACAACTTACACAACTGAATATGGATCTCTTATCCTATTTGCTCGCCTGGGTGTTTATTCATCAGCCAATCCAATAATCAGGTAAGCCATTTCTGTTTCCAAACTCCTGTACTTAAAGAGTTCCTGCTAGCTTAACTAAAAAGAAAGTTAATACCTCAGGTTTCCTGACGATGTTTACGATCGCATCTGGTTTCCGTATAGTTTCTCGAAATGGGATCAAATCAATACCTCACTCTCCATTAATTCTAATGACTTCCAGATACCGCAAATTTTAATGATGAGTGCAGCCACACCAAACAATGCCAGTCAGCCTCTGAATTTCTCCATTGACACTAAGGATACAGCTTCCAAACTTTATGTGTACTTGCATTTTGCTGAGCTTGAAGTGCTCCTTCCCAACCAGTCCAGGCAATTCAACATTTCCATAAATGGGCGGTTCTTGTATGGACCTGTTGTTCCAAACTACTTAGCAGCAACCACTGCATACAGCACTTCAGTCTTGAGTGGAGAACAAGGAAGATATGAGTTTTCAATCTTTAAATCTGAAAAGTCAACACTACCACCCATCCTGAATGCCGTTGAATTTTATATTGTAAAGCAACTTCTACAATCAGAAACAGACCAAATAGATGGTAAGCTCTTTCTTATCTTACTTATAAGCAGTTCATTGCCATAGATTCTGTTTAAAGGACTCTTGATTCCGTCCTTTCTTATAAGGGTATTCATAATTTCTGAATACTAATTGTTACTCTGCATATATAAAAATATTAGTTGATGCTATCAAGAATATCAAGTCAATGTATAAGAGAGAAAACTGGCAAGGAGATCCATGTGCCCCGAAATCGTATGTATGGGATGGACTTAATTGCAGATATGATGATTTTAATCCTCCCAGAATCATTTCCCTGTAAGTTCATGCCTTCAACTTCAAGCACACTAATTTTTAGTTTGTTCTAACCCTTTGTTGATCAAATCATTGAAAACCTGAAATCAGGAATTTGTCCTCTAGCGGGTTGACTGGGGAAATACCAATTTATTTATCCAATGTCACAATGATAGAAAACCTGTAAGTATTATCTTTATCTCAAATGTACCAGTGAATTTTCGATATATTGATTACCAAATTTATGGGCTTAAATGCTTCTTTGGTGATTTCAGGGACTTATCGAACAATAATTTGACTGGACCAGTGCCTCAGTTTCTATCTCAACTTAAATTCTTGAGTGTCCTGTAAGTTTGTACTAGTAATTAAACACTTTAATGTCAGGTTTATTTGTAAGATATACTGTATGTATGTTTCTGCTATGCCTTTGCAGAAACTTAACCGGAAACAACCTCACAGGATCAGTTCCAATCGAACTCATTGAAAGATCAAAAAAAGGTTCACTGTCATTAAGGTATGCTAATAAACTGTTTTTCAACCAATATGAACCCATATCAACAAAATTGTGATAATGCAAGTCTCAAAAACAATGTTTCGTAGAGAAATCCTAAAATCCTTATTATAATTAGCAGTTATAATTCCAGCTATTAGTTTTGTGATCTCATCGATTGGCTGCTGCTGATTTGATTGAAGTGTTGATGGAAATCCAAATCTCTGCTCATCATGCAACATGATGAAGAAAAAGAAGAAGAAAACTGTTATTGTTCCTATAGTTGCCTCAGCTGCTTCAGTTTTCATCCTGATAAGTCTCTCAGTCTTCTTCTGGAAACATAAAGGAATACGAATAAAACAAGGTATGACATCCATCACATTCTTTTAAAAAAAAATTAAGACAAATCAAGTAAAATTGTCTGATTTCGAACAAACCTGCATGGCCCTGATATGTAACTTATCTCTGCATGTGCCACAATAGTCTTCCATATATATTGATTCTTTCCATGTAACTTTTAAGAAATTTATTCTTCTATGATCAGCAGGGAAGAAGGATGCCAATATCGGCATGACAGATCCCAAGACACCAAATATAGGTGCATTGAAGTTGAAGAACCCGCGATTTACTTATGCTGAGATTGTGAAGATGACCAATAACTTCGAAATGCTTCTTGGTGAGGGAAGTTTTGGGAAAGTTTTCCATGGCTACTTAGATGATGACACTGAAGTAGCTGTGAAAATGCTCTCAGAATCTTCTCAGCAAGGGTACGATCAGTTTGAAGCAGAGGTCAAACTTCTTCTGACTGTTCATCACAGAAACTTGACAGAACTTTACGGTTATTGTGATGAAGGCAACCATGTTGGGCTCATCTATGAGTGCATGGCCAATGGAAACTTAAAAGAGCATCTTAGAGCAGGTTTGATTGTAACATGTTTATTTTTCTCTTAACTATTTGAATAATGAAATCGAATACACCGAAATTGAAAAAGGAAATTTGTTTATGGGTGTAGAGAGCAATGAAGATGTCTAGAGCTGGGAAGGGAGACTTCGTATAGCAGTAGAGTCAGCACAAGGTTTACAAACTATATATGGTTTTTGTTTCAAAGTTTCACTTGATTTGTGCAGCTCTGCATGGATTGATTCAATTAATTTGAATATAAAATGTAGGATTGGAGTATCTGCACTATGGTTGCAAGCCACCTAGAGTACACAGAGATGTGAAGTCTGCAAACATCCTATTAGACGATAAATTCCAAGCAAAAATAGCTGATTTTGGACTCATACGAAGTTTTCCAGGTGATGGTGGCAGTCATGTCTCAACAGTTGTTGCTGGGACTTTTGGCTACCTTGATCCTGAGTAAGTAATTTTTTCTTTTAACATATATGCCATCTAAATATTTACAAACCTTCTTTTAAAATTAATATGAGTTATTTTCAAAATTATGAAAGGTTTTTATTAGAGTGTTTTAATTATATCATTGTTTGAGCCCTTACCTGATAAATTAAACGTTTAGGCCTAGTGATTATTAACAAGATATCAAAGATTGGTTTGGCCCAAAATTCCTGGTTTCCAATCCCTGCTTGCATATGTTTTTGTATTTATTCTTCGATCTACATCTATATTTCAGAGGGTGTTCTGTATTTATTCGGATTTAGTGGTTACTAATAATGCTAATTGAATCACCATAGCAAAGAATCTTGTTTTCATGATCTGCACTGAATAACCTGTTTTGACTTGCAGGTACTTTGAATCAAATAGGTTAACAGCAAAAAGCGATGTGTATAGTTTCGGGGTTGTTCTTTTAGAAATAATCACAAATCGATCTGTGATTACAAACACTAATGAGAATAGTCACATAAAGCAATGGGTCGGTTTTATGCTTGCACAAGGGGATATCAAGAACATTGTGGACCAAAGGTTACATGGAGATTTTGACAGTAATTCGGCCTGGAAAATTGTTGAACTAGCAATGCATTGTGTATCTCAAACTTCCATCAGAAGGCCAACCATGAGTCATGTAGTGATAGTACTAAAGGACTGTTTAGCCATGGAGATGGCTAGGACAGACGGCCATGGAAATGAACCGAAAGATCAGCATGAAATGTTCAGTGTAAATATGAATTCTGAACTAGCTCCTACAGCGAGGTAGTAATTTTGGAATCAATGGTGAGATCATTAATGGTGTTTTCAATCTAAAACCTGCCTCTACTGCAATTGATGTTTTTACCTCAAGAAAAGTCAAATAATATTGGCATACTTTAGGTATACTTTATATGGCTTATCAAGTTATAGTCCGTAAATCATTGTAAGCACTTATCATTTGTAGTAGCATTTGAATTGATTTTCTGGTAAATCATTGTTTATTAGTGTCAGACGGAGCCAAAAATCATTTCTAAATGGACCTTTATACTGAAATAAAAGATTTAGAAGTGGCCATTTGTAACATGTTAGGCCTACCAAGTAGATATTGTCCGCTTCGGTTTCGCATAAACATCCTTCACTCATAGTCCAAAGCACATCTACTTTATGTAACTTCTTAGATTTTTGATAACCGACCCTAACACGCTTACCAACACTAACTGCTACTTGTAAAACCTGTGAGTTTTCTTATATTTGGCTGTTTTTCTCTGCAACTCAGTTTAATTATATGCTTATCAATAGCTTATAGACATGTGGTTGTGAGAGGTTGTCCTGAAATTATAATTTCAAGCTGACCTGATAAGAGAACCTCCCTATATATATATATATGAGTAATGTTAGATATTACAACTAAAATCACAACTATTCCAACACACACATGTGGCACATGAGGTGTCAATTTGTGAGTGGATACATATTAATAATGATTTATCTCACCTATATATGTATCCATTCACAATTGATACCTCATGTGCCACATGTGTTGTGTTGGAATGGTTGTGATATCTAGCATTACTCTATATATATAGTCCTTTTCACCTCAGTGCGTACCGATATAAAATACATCAGTGCATTATATGTGGACCATAGATTATAGATAAACATTGACAAGTGTTTGCAAACCGGGTCAAAGCAATTCAATCTAATGGTCCACATACAAGGCGCTGATATATATTTATCAGTGCGCATTGTGGAGAAAATTTTCCTATATATATCCCACAAGTTTTTTTCCCTTTGGATGTCCTGACTCTGTAAAGTGAACTTTCCTGACCTTTTTTTTCATAATATACCACTTGCAATAGAGGCAATTCGAACCTGAGACATTGTCTGAATGAATACTCATATATAAAATTGACTTTCTAATCTTACATAATCAAAGAGCGTGAAAAAACATGTAGGATTCTACGCCTTACTATATATATATATTAATAATGGTTATTCACCGCGGAACTGTATGAGCAAATTAAATGGTATTTTATCAAAGGAAATTGTCTACACGTCTCCATCAACAACTGATCGAGATTTTCTTTGCCCCGAAAATTGAAGGGTAACTTCTAAGTTATTGACTTATTCTATACTGAAATAAAATATTCTGACTACATAGCATGACAATTACATGTTTTACTTTATTCCAAAATATAACTTGTGTTGTACAGTTGTACTAGTTAAAAGAAGACCCATAGTTTCAAAAAAAAAAAAAAAAAACCGAAGACCAAGTAAAAGTTAGACCAATTAGCCTCCTTAAAGAAATATCAGTGTAGGGATAAGATGATTACAATTTACGAATATTCGCTTAGATTAATTAATTAATTAATACCGTCTTGATGTGACCAGTTCGCTGTTTTTTATACGGTAAGGATAAATCAAATGGACATATATGCTAAATTTAGAAAGTTGATGAATAATTAAGTTCTTGGGTGAATTTTTTTTTTTTTTTTTTTTTTAAGGCAAATTTATTAACAGGTAAAAGCCACAGCACAAAACGAAACACAGGAAGCCACAAGAGCAGAGGCGAAGGCCACAACAAAACAAAAACAAAAGCAGAGAAAAACAGCTGCAAAGAAACAGGGCAGACAGAGAACCACGCCTCAGCAAACACAAAACACTACCCAAAAAGAACAAAAAATCACACAGCTGCGACAGAAACAAAAGCCAAAAATAAACCCAAAAGCAACAAAACTCAGGAAACACTCCAAGTTAAGCAGTTGTTAGCAAGAAGACAACGTCTTCTTAAATATTATAAACGGGGCCCAAAAGGTGGTAGGTATAAGTATAACCCCCGTTTTCTGTTTTCGTCTCTCTGCTGAATCAGTCTCTGATCATTACTGATCTAGTGATCTGTATCTAATAATCACTGTGAATGTGAAGTAGATGTGCAGCTGAGAAAATAATCATCATATATATTGAGATTGGCTGGTTAATTAAGACACAAAGCACATTTCAGTAATATATCAATGGATATAAGATCATTGTAATAGTACATATCCCAACCCAAATCAACAGCCTAATAGTCCATTTTTGTTTATCAAACCCAAAAGTTGTCCAAGCCCAAGCCCAAACCTAAGTCTAAGTCAAAATCAAAGCCCAAAACCAATTCCACCCTAAAAGGTTTATCGAGCCCCACCAGAATATTATTTAAAGAATTAAAAAAAAAAAAAAAAGAATTAAGTAGCCAGCAAATCAGGACATGTGGCTAGATGATGGAGAGGTGGCAAGATATTGGGAGGTTGGTGACATGAGGTGTTAGGAAATGAGGAGAGAGAAGGGAGAATTCGTGAAAGCAAAGAAGGAAAAGAAGCTAGGAGAGAGAGAGAGATAAAAAAAAGAAAGTTGTTTTGAGAGACAAACAAAGGAAGAAAGAAGGAAAAAATCTAGAGAGGCGGAGATAGGAAGAAGAAATACAATAGAGTAGCAAGAATATGAGCACTGCTCAGTGGATGAAGCAGCAAAGATAATTATATTTGGAGGGAATTTGGAAGTGGAAAAACAATGAGAAACCAGTCTAAGAACGAAGAAAAACTTGCATGCACCCGATGCAATGCATCATAATCAATGGGTGCATGCCATGTGGCATGGAAACTCAATTGATTGGTTTTCCTTACCACATGGCATACACCCATTGGGGCGGAAGCATTGCATCGGGTGTATACAAGATTTTCTCCTAAGAATGAGTATAGATAAGTATATATTTATTTTGTCATATTGGTATATAGTAACTTATTTAGATAAATTCTAATTTGAGTTGCATGTAATTTTAGAATAAATCCAGATTTAAGATGGAATTCTGTCCCAGAACATATTTGAGATAGAGATAAATTTAGAGGGAATCTAGTCCTAGAACATATTTGAGTAGAGCATTGTGATTGGATAGTTTTTATTAAAACTTATTTATTTTAGAATTATATGTTAGATTAGGTTATTTAGGGCCTGTTTGTTTTTTCATTTGAAAACTTTAAGTTCCATAGAATGTCTTACTAAGACATTTTTGTTTGTTTTTTCAGCCATCTGAAGTCTGAGAATTGCTTAAAATTGTCTGAGAAAAAAAAGTTGAAAGATTGAGCTTTTATCTGAAATGAACAGTAATGAGAGAACTTTTAACCTCTATTCCCCATTTTACCCCCAACAAAGTAGAAGAAGATTTCCTTGCAACGGCATCCTCTTCACCAGGAAATGATTAATTTCTTCATCAAATTTTTTTCTTCAATCCAGAAAAAAAAAACCCCAAATTTCGAATCAAATTCCAACAAAAAAAACCCTCATTCAAGAACACACATACTTCATCAATATCAGAATAAATAAATAAATAAACTCATTCAAATACAAACCTCATTCAATAACCCAAATTTCCAATCAAATTCCAAAATAAAAATCCAAATACAAACCTCATTCATCAATCCATATCCAAACACACATACTTTGTCAATATCATATTCAAAAAAAAAAAAAAATCGAAAATGAATTTGAAGAACAAGAAAAAGAGAACAATAAAGAAGAAGAAAGAAAAAGAGATCTGAGAGTGAGAGAGAAGAAGATCTGGACAAGAACGAGAACAAGAAAGAACAAGAAAGAAAAAAGAGACCTGAGAGAGAAGAAGATCTGTAGAAAAGAGAAAAAGAGAAGAAAAAGAGTTCTAGAGAATTCTATATATTAAATATATATAATATTATATTAATACATAAATCTATTAATAATTAAAAGGGTATAATTGTTATTTTACTAGTTTTCAGACGTTGATATTCAGACATCATAAATAAAAAACAAACATATTATCCAGATTTCAGATTTCAGATTTCAATCACCATTCGGATTTAAGTCAACTTCAGACCTATTCAGACTTCAGACAACTTTAGAGAATTATTATAAATGAATAATTATTATTCATTTAAAAAACAGATCTCCCAGATTTTTAATTAAAGCATGTCATCTATATTTTCAATTATTCATGATTTTCTGTAACGAGCTTATAAAATATTCAGCAGATGGGTCAAACACAAAGAAAGTAAATTTTTTATTTTAACTAAATTATATTTTATGATAGGCCATAACCCAACGATCTAAATTGCACTTTTAAATTACAAGGTGGAAAAGTTTGAAAAGCCAAAATGATTGTTAATGATTTTGTTAGAAGCCATATTGAGATTTATATGATTTTCTATAAGGTTTTCCAGAAAATTCAGATTTCAGTTGGAAAGATCAAATTTTCACTAGATTCTCTCGGACTCATACCACTTCAAGAACAAAAAATTGAAATACTAGAAATGTAATAACCATTGCCCAAAGTCTTGAATAAAAAAAAAGACCATTATCTAAAGTTTTAAATTCGAGGAAAGTTCAAAGTCTCACTTTGCTCTCCTATGGAAGTTAAGGGGCCGTTCGGTAACGTTTTTGTTTTTCGTTTTCTGTTTTCTCGTTTTCATTTGTTTTCGAAAAATTGATTTTTGTATTTTTTGGATTCAAAAACGCGTCTGGTAACAATTGATTTCCATATTTTTAGAAGCCGAAAACACTGAAAACCTGTCCGGTGGTAATAACTGAAAACAGTATTCTAATAATGGAAAAATTATTATTATTATTATTATTATTATTATATATGGAAGGGACACTTGTAAATTTCTAATCCTTATCTTTTTTATCCATTTTCTTCTTCAATTTTCAATTAACCAATCATAGAAAAACAATCTCTATCCCATCTTCTTCACTCTCTCGCTTCTCACAATCTGTCAATAAACGTTTGGATTTTCGATTGAATCAATGGCCGGTGATGCACACAAAATACTGATGTTATCAATTGCAATCAATCCTATTGTGGCCTCTCCAATTCTCTTCCATAAAAAAATCGTTTCTTTTTTATTTTTCTTTTAAAAACCCTTTTGATCTTTTCACTGATTTGATTTTTTTAGAAAGGCAGTGACAACCAAAATTTAACCATCAAACTATGAAAGCTCTCTCTATGAAGAGCTTGTTGATGTCAACATTTTATTATTCTGAGCCTCCTCCTTCAAAAGAAGACGATGGCAGTGTTCGCAGAGGAGAGCAGCAGCGTGGAGGCTTCAGGTGACCGGCAGTAGCGTAGGCCATGGATCGGTGGAGGGCATCAACAATTAGATGAAGAGATGCAATGGAGACCATGAACGGAAGAAGAGCAGTGGCGGTGTCCACATGACTGGTCCAGCTCAGTTAGAGACTGAGAACAAAAACACAGAGAACAATAAAAAAGCGTTTTCACTCACCAAGGCAAAATAAGTAAAATCAGTTTTTCTGTTCTCGAAAATGTCAAAACAAAAACACTCTGTCAGACAGCTTTTTGCTGTTTCTACACGCGTGAAAATGTGAAAACGGGTTTTGAAAACCTTACCAAACGCGCCCTAAGATTCGGACCATGATTTATATCGACAGACAACATATCCTTACATACGTCCGACCTGCTCTTTGTCATATTTAAAATAAAATAAAAACAAAAAACATGTGTAGTGTACATTGGTTCATTAAAATTAACTAATCACGAAATGTGTAACTTTTTTAAATTAATATATTAAAGAATTTTGCACTACACAATCACAATTACAAGCCCTAATTTTCTTTTAACATAATTTGATATAAAATGCTATCACAAAAAGAATAATCAAACTTTAATATATTTTCCCCATAATTTGACATAAATAATTCAATCATTTAGTTGTTCTCGGCAGGGCCGGCCTATGGGGGCAGCAAACCCAGCATTTTGCTGGGGCCCCCAACTGTCCCAATTTATTTCTTCTTCTTTGGGGTTTCAGAACCCAATATATTTATGTTTAAACATGGCCCAATTTCAAACCCTTTTATTTATATATTTTCCTTTTTGGCCCAATAAACTAATTCAATTAAACAAAAAAATCTTTAGGCCCAATAAACTTGTCATTGTGATTCTGAGACTACATCACTACACTATTTAAAACAAAACCAAATAGTAAATTAATTAAAAACAACAACCTTGACCTAACACTAAAGTACTAAATGAATCAAAGGGCCTGTCTTTCCTAAGTTTGGTTTGCTTTGCGTTGCTTCCTGCTCTGTTTTGCTTTTATGTGTCTCTGTTTTGTTCTAGTTTAAATATTTAAAAAAAAAAAAAAAAAGAATCAAAATCTTCTTTGGCTCTCTTTTTATGTTTTTAGATATGATAAATCTTTTTTGTTTTAATTTATGTGGATTACATTGTATTTGATAAATGAAGAATTATTTATTTAATATTTTTTTATGTTAATGATAATAATTTTATATAGGGCCCCGATTTTTGTTAATATCATAAAATTGCTCGGGCCCCAAAATGTCTGGAGACGACCCTGGTTCTCAGTAGGAATTTACCACTCAGAATAATAAACTACATATATAGTTTTAAAAGTTGATTTTGATTCTTCAAAAAAATAATAATCTATTATAAATAAATAATAATTGAACGTGTCAAGTGCATAGCATACCTACCTACCCTCACATTGGCATGTTCGATGTAAATCTATAGATAAACTATAAACTTTCATTGAATCTTTAAAATATTAAGCATATATCCAAAATGTCACAATCTATAGATAAATGAAAAGAATCTTTTAGTGTGATTGTTTAACTATATCCAAATACACACCTAATAAATTTAAAATTCAAGTTTTATCCATTACATCCTTCATTAATATTCCAAATTTTATTTGGAAATTAAATTCATATATTTTCTATTTATTAAAAATTATTTAATCTTTTAATTTATAGAAAATTGTGAATTGAGTAATATTATTATTGAAAGAATAATTATGTATTTCTCTATTTTACTAAGTTTTTGTGTCCTTAAAAACAAGAAAACTTTGGCTAGCAGTCTAGCACCGAGACACTTACTCATCCAAAACATGTCATATGATGTGAGATCAGTATATTATTGAATGAACAACTGCTCACCCAATTGTTCATTCAATTATAAGTATTAATTTTGTTTTTTGAAAAAAAAAAAAAAAACTGCTCGGGACTGACAGAAACCATGCCCCCTTCACTATATATAATTATATATATATATATTTTACAAAAGCTTTTAAATTTTATAAAATTATCATTGGCTTTTAAATTTTTTTCACTTTACACCCTAAAATATTTTGTTTTAGTATATATAATGGCCATGACTAATATTTCTGACTCTGTCCTTTATTGCACTTTATTTCATGACCATTTCCAATGCATATGTCAATGCCTAGGGCCGGCCTTGGGATTTTGGAGGCCCAAGGCGAACTACAAAAATGGGGCCCGAGTCTCGACTTTTTATGCATGTTTACTTGAATTTTTTTCTCTAGTAAATATTTATAAAAATCAATATAATAATTAAAAACCAAGAATGTAACACAACAAAATAGCAAATAAAAAGTCATCGAAATAAAAATTTTATAGAGAACTCCAAGAAGGCAAGAACAATTACTTTCCCAATTGAATTCGCATGAACAGAGCATCCAAAGAAGTGAAAGAGTCCTAGAATTGATTTTGAATGTCTGATAATCTGATATGCAATTTTCAGTTTTATATGTTGCTGTGGGGACCGTTGGGTAACTGGGTAAGTATAATAGTTGGGCCTTTTAAAAAAAAAATAACATATATAAAAGACTGGCTGTTTTTAAGTATAATATTTATGTTTCTTTGATGGGCCGTTTTTGAAAAAAATTGTACACGGGCCAGAAATACACAGTATATATTTTAAATTTGAAATTTGGGGCCCTTGGGAACTGGAGGCCCTAGGCGGTCGCCTCTTGGGCATATGTCCAGGCCGGCCCTGCCAATGCCAATGTCAATGTTAAATTTGGCATAAAAAATAATAAAATGATATATTTGGCACATCATTTTAGCATTGTACTCCAATGCATAATTATATTTAAAATGCTATTTTTATTTTTTTTATTTAAAATTATAAAAGTCAACAAATATGATTTATGCATTCAATTTATATAATATTTTTTATTATTTAAAATTATAAAAGTTAACAATTAATTCATTCAATATTTCAATGCAATTATAAAATGGTATTTTTGTAATTAAAAAAATAGCATTTATTGCTGTGCCAAATTTGGCATTGCATTGAAGTATGTTATTTTTTTACTTTGTGCTAAATTATAATATTGGCACACTAAAATAGCATTACATTGGAGATACTTTTATATGCTTTGAGTGGGTTGCACGGTGCGTATGCATCTGTCCCACACTCCCACCCAAGTTTTTCTCTGGAGCATGTGCTCTTATGTCACATATTAATACGAGCCTCAGTAAATTTGTATTTTTCTTATGGATACTGTTGATGCTCTTGCTTCCATGGAAGTTTGTCGATTGAATAAACAAGTTTATTTAAAATTTGTACACGCCATGTACACATCGTACAGGGAATATTATAAAAATAAATAAATAAACCAATCGGAAACATTTGGTTGGTTCGAGAATTCCAACTAAAGTTAAAAACTGAGTTGGTAGGAAAAAAATTTAAACTAAATTTTCAGCCTATGTTAGCAATCAGTCCACAATGTTAGAAATCAGGATGGGATGGTGTAGACGATGAAGGTGCAATGGAAGTGCCAGGAAGGAGTTAATTTGCTTTGACTACAATATTGACCATTGACCATTCTTTACAAAGAATTATACACAAAATATTCTATCACCATATTTTATAAGAGTTGTTATAGAGAAGGAGGAGCCAAATCCAGTACCCATTTCATTTTCTTTCCTCTCCAACTTTTCCAGGAAACATTTCTCACATTTCTCGAGAAAACTGATGGGAAAATCCGAACTTTTTGATCTAGAAAAGCACTTGGCCTTCTATGGAGCATATCATAGCAACACAGTTAACAAACTCATACACATCTTCTCCGTGTGGCCGATGTTCTTCGCCTTTCTCGTTCTCTTCTATTTTGTGCCTCCTGTGTTTGACTTGTCTGATAAAATGATGTTTTTCTCATCTGGGTTGGTTTTGAATTTCGGATTCTTATTTGCTATGATTCATGCTTTTCTTTATATATGTTTGGACAAGAAAGCTGGTTCTTTGGCTGCTTTGCTCTGTGTTGCTTGTTGGATTGGAGCTTGTGCACTTGCTAGCAAGCTTAGCTTCTCTGTGGCCTGGAAGGTATTTTGCACTTTATTGTCTGCCTTGTTACTTGTTAGTGAGATTTTTTGGAAATAGAAATGAAATCTGGATTCTGCAGGCTATTTGATTTTTCAATTTTCTTGGCTTTTAGTAAGAAACCATGATAAATTTCAATGAGAATGATTTTTGTTTTTATTATACTTTCAACTTAAAAAAAAAAATTCAAGACCTTAGTTTTGTAAAGTCACAGAGTAAACAGTTAGTTTTATAAGGTTACAAAACAAAGGTCCTGGATTTTTTTTCCATGATCGTCCTGACTAAAGAAATATTACAAATCTCTATATATAAATGTTCTGATAATCAAGTTTAAAATTTTGTAGAAGCACCTCAGTTCACCTGGAAAACTGTATAATTCTTACATCCTTCTTTGTACAGTAATCTCTAGTTGTGAGTCACTAAGAACATGTAAAATTAATGATTCATTCTCTTCGAGTGTCTTGAATTTCATGTTTGTCATCCTTCATATATTGAAGTTTAGTAGGTTACAAGGAAATAAATATTATCATATCGCTTACATATATTCGATGTTTTCGGAATTTTGGAGTTAGCAATATCAAATATATCTTAAAAAGATTTGAATTCTGGAAAACTTTTTGAAATCTCCAATGATATTTCTATAAATTTAGACCCCTCCAACATATCCATTGAAACGTATATTTACTCTCTTGGTTGGTCTTCTTATGTTTATCGACTCTGTGAAATAATTAGAATCATATTTGACTCAATTCTTCCACTTACATAAACTGTTCTTGACATCTACACAATTCAGGTTGTGCTAGCGTTTCAGTTGTTCTGTTTTGGCACACAGGTTTTGGGTCATGCTATTTGGGAGGTGAGTTGTTTTCTAGGAGTTGGAAAATAATGTATTATATGTATAATAGGTTTCAATGTGGGATCCCGCATATTTTTTTCGTGCTGGATCCTAGATTGTCACACCTTACAATCAGTTTTACACTGTTGCAAAACTAATTGTCAAGGTTTCTATAAATATATCCATTTTGCTAATACTATGTCGCATTATATTGTACCGTTTTTGCAGAAACGAGCACCAGCTGAAGACCTTGTCCTAGCCATTGCGATGGCTCCTTTTTGTGTATTTCTTGAGGTGAGTTTCTTTTCAGGTTCTCTCTTAAATTTGAAAAAATGGTTACAAGTTTTGAAGAATTCATTATTCTTTCAGGTTCTCCAAACAGTCTTTGGATATGAACCGTACCCTGGGTTTCATGCAAGCGTTCAAGCCAACATAGAAGTTGAAATCAAGAATTGGCAGAGCAAAAACCAAAAGAAAATTTCTTAGCTTAACTGAGTCATGATCTACCGATGCAGGAGCCCAAGTTGTGAAACTTGCATAGCAGATCTACTTAGAGCAGAGCAGACCTTAGTCAACAGAGAACCAATTTTCATTCTATATTCCGAGAAAATAATGATGAATTTTACAATTTGTATTAGTATTTTTCTTTTATATATAGTTAGTTTTCAAATTCAATAAATATGCTTTATTTTCAGTAACAAAAGGAAACACAAGTTGAATGAAATATCGAGAATCTTTATTTTTCTATTTAGTCTACTAGAACTATATCTAACCATTACTAACGGTGATTTCTCAGAGCAATAAGTACTACACTAACAGTAAATTGTCAAACTTAAGAAGCAGAATAACACATTTTATTCAAATGCGTGCATATCACTGAACTCTCGCCCTGAAGTTCACAAAACAAAACTTTGCATTTAGTTCACCAAGTGTATGCTAATTTAGTCCTGCATTTCCTCTGTTTTTCCTTCTCAGACATTCAATTATGTTATTTATATTATACTTCCTATCTAGCTAAGTGTTTAGATTCATGGTGACTACTTCTCTTAAGAGCTAACAGGTTCACTGCCACAACGGTTGACCAGGTTCTTTCTTCCAAGCTAACTCCATGGCCAAGCACTCCTTTGACTCTATCACTACCTCATCCTTGGTTGGCCTTTTCGACCAAACATGATATGCACAAGCCAGTGCTAGCTAGTTCCACAACTTTACAGGCAGAGCTACTTCCAAAATCTATGGACCAATAGATTTAGTGAACATATCAGTCGCCTGATTAGAAGATGAACCATAGCTTGGTATGATAACTCCCGAGCATACTTTTTCCCGAATAAATTGAATATCAAATTCTATGTGTTTTGTTCTCTCATTAAGAACTATCAGAGGATAACATAATAGCGAACTTATTATCACAAAAATAATACAGACGAGTCCTTTATTGAGAAGCCTAACTCAGCCAAAAGATAATGAATCCAAGGAAGCTCACATGTTCCCTGAGCCACGGCACGGTACTCGGCCTCGGCAGAAGACCGTGAGATGAATACTTGTTTCTTACTTTTCTAGGATATGACATGACTACCACGAAAAGTGCATAAACCAGAAGTAGAGTGCCTATCACTCTTCGACCTCGCATAATTAGCATCCGTAAATCATGAGAGGTCCGAATGTGCTCTTGTCACATAGAAAAGGCCAAGACCAGGACAATTCTTGAGGTACTGTAGAATGTGATAAACAGTATCCATATGGGAGGTACAGGGTGAGTGCATAAACTGGTTTACAACACTAACTACAAATTTAAGGTCTGGTCTTGTCTTTGTCAGATAGATGAGACAACCCACAAGAAGCTGATACACTAATGGATCTGGTAATAATTCCCCCGACTCTCCTAACAGCTTAAGATTATGGTCCATATGAGTAGAGGCAGTCTACACCTAAGCTAACATGTATCCTAAAGAAGATCAAGAGAATACTTTCATTGGAATAGGGATATGCCCCGGCTAGACCGAGCAACCTCAATGCTAAAAACGTAACAAAAATGGCTCAAATCCTTAATGTCAAAAATTTGCCCGATATCACATTTACTTGGACAATACCAGAAGCATCATCTCCAGTACTAATGATGTCATCAACATAAACTGAGATGATAATGTATTGGCCCTGAAAATGGCGAGGAATGAAGCATGTATGATTTGAGTGACATTGAACAAATCCCATAGTTAGAACTACATCACTGAAACGGCTAAACCATGCCCTGAGAGACTACTCAAGACCATAAAGGGGTTTTTGAAGGTGGCATACTTTCCCTGAATACTCCCCTTGAGCTCAAAAACCCGGTGGCAGATCTATATATATAGTTTCAGACAAATCACCATTGAGAAACGCATTCTTAACATCCAGCTGATGGAGAGGCTAAGAATAGGAAGTAGCAAGTGAGACTAGAAGACGAACTATGGTTAATTTAACAAGGCAAATGTAGCGCCAAAGTCCTTGCCCGGAACTTGAGTGAATCCTTTGACAATAAGGCGGGCCTTATATCAGTCAATAGTGCCATCTACAAGATATTTAACAGTGAAAACCCACTTATAACTAACTATGCGCTCACCAACAGGTAGAGTAACAAGCTCCCAATTCTGATTTTGCTTAAGGGCATCCATTTCCACTTGCATGGTAGCCACAAACTTAGGATTCATGAAAGCCTCATGAATATAGCGTGGAATAAAAACTAAATCAACCTGACTAAGGAATGACTAGTAATGCCTTGATAAGAAATATAATTGGCAATGGATCATTAATAATACTAGAAAGAAGATAGTGAGAATGGGAGTGATGATCACAGGTTGGATAACGGGGAGGAACATTAGAAACTAAAGGATGGAGTGCAATACCTGAATCTGGAGAAGAAACTAGTAGAGGATCTTAAGCGCTTGGACATCAGGATTAAACCTGTAAGGGATTTATAGTGGTGATCGGAGGCAGCGACCCACTAGAGGAAGAAGTGGAGGATGGAGGAGATGGCTCAAATATAGAAACCAGATGTGCAAGCAATGAGCTATCCTCTACTGAAGTCTCCACAACAGGTCTTGACAAGGTAGAAGTACCTGAGGAAAAATGATCAGTCTCTAGAAAAGTAACATCCAAAAAGTGATAAAATTGACGAGAGACGGGATCATAACACCTATACCCTTTGGACATTAAGGAATACCATAAAAGACACATGTAACAGCCTTATTATCGATTTAATTATAGGTAGGGACTATGATTTTGAACAAAACATGTACATCCAAAGACATAAGGTAAGAGAGGAAAAAATGTGCTATCAGGCTTGAGAAGGTGAAGATGTACCTTAACTTGTATCACCCGACTAGGAGTGCGATTTATAAGGTAGATTAAAATGACGATAGGCATGTGTCAAAAATCTTGGGAACACCTATACCGCATAAGAGGCCTCGGAAAACTGACATAATGTGACGGTTTTGACGTTCCGTCACACCATTCTGCTCATGTGTGTAAGGGCATGTAAGTTGTTAGAAAATACCTCTTTTGTTAAGTTCAAGCCGAAACTCATTTGATAAATATTCTCAACCATTATCAGACCTGATATTGCGTACAACAATATTATATTGGGTTTTTATCATTTGAAGAAAATTAGTAAAATAAGTGAAAACTTCGAACTTTATCTTCATTAGATAGACCCAAGTGCAGTAAGTGTACTCATCAATGAATGTGACATAGTGACGGTGTTGGGATAGGGCCACAACAAGGGAAGGGCTCCACACAATAGAGTGAATGAGATCAAAGGTACTAGGCACACGATGCATTTGAGGAATATATGTAGTGCAAGTATGTTTTGACAATTCACAAACCACACATTTAAATTGAGAATCTTTGCAAGTTTTTATTGAAAGATAGAAATAACTAACACAAATATTGAAAGTCTGTATCCGTGCATGCAACAAATCTAAAGTTTGAGAAGAAAAAACATAAACTTGCTGACTAAAGGGAGACACTTTGGAAGATAGAGGGTTGTGAAAACATTAATACTTAATAAACTTTATATTGGTTAAACTTAATTTGAAAACCATCTAACCATAGAAAACTCTTATGTTAACTTTTTTGTGTCTTTTTCCGAATTATGTATCTCTTCTTGAAACTAATCAGGATTTAATTTGAAATTGTTCTATAATCTGAATCTGTTATGTGATACAGACCGAGAATTAACTACCTAGCTATCTTCTTTGTAATTAAATCTCATTTTCTATAAAATCTCAACATATAGTAAATATTTATTTTCTTTTATAAAATAACTTACGATCTCAAAATCAAATAATACTTTTCTTTAAGAAACTTTAAATATTCTTTTACACAAATCTGATATATCTTTCGTTTACAAAACTATATGATATAAATATTATACTACTATAGAAAAATGTTTTCTCCAAATAAATCTTGTGTTGCTATAAATCTTTAAAAATTATACAATAAAACCATTAAACTATCTTCGCGGCGTTCTTCATGAAGAAATAATATTTTCTCTAAAATATTTAGTGATATAAATCCAATACTATTAACAAATATTATGCTGTTTAAAAATAATTTCACGTCTATGCTGAATTTCTCACTTTCAAATATCTAAGTAAATCTGATAATTAAACTCTTTTCTTTCTCTACTAATCATAATCAATATAACATATAATATATATAATCTGGAAATCTGCAACAAGCGGGGAAATCTATCATACGTTTCCCCGATCTCTCTGTTCACATGCAGAGCTAAGGATAAACATTTGTCATACACATGCATAGTGACTCTGACTCTAACTAAACATCTGTCATACATGTGCATTGCTAACTCTGACATGCACATATGTATAAGCCCCAAAGGCCAATAATCTGAATCTGATAATACTAGGAACGAGTACAAATCTAGTGATTAAAATCTCTTATTGGACATACATATAATTCTTTATAAATACTTTCTCAAAACATACATAAATATTCTTTTCTTTACCGGAAATTCTCATAAATAATTTTAATTTGGAAATCTGTCTAAAAATACTTGTACTATCTTCTTTATAAAATCTTGTCTATAAATCAAATTCAATAATTAATCTATTTCTTAATTATAAAAATCTACGTATTTCTTATAACATGTCAAATTACCAGGAAATCTAATTTCTAAAATAAATGAATAAATCTTTTATTTCTAATAATTCTCTAAATTATTTAAGCTAATATATAATTCCAAAACAAGGGCAAATTTCACACAAGTCACATCTTTTTTACAATTTGTCACCATTTTAAATGTCTTTACCATTTTCATCATTTTAGTCCCTTCTTTTTTTCAAAACTCATCACTTTAATCCATTTGACCAAATATTTAATAGTCAACTTTAAAAATATGGGTTAAAGTACACTTTTACTTAATTTTGCTAAAATTACAATTTTAGCTTCGTATTAAAAAAAAAAAAAGTAAACTTATTTAATAAAATCTTAGATAAACAAAAAAATCAAACAACAAACCCATTAAAAATTAAAAAAAAAAATCCATAATCAAGTACAAAAAAAAAAAAATAAGGCTTTTTAAAATTTGTTTTTTTAATTGTTTGAAAAATAAATATTTCATAAATATCTCATTATTATTATTATTTTAATTTTACACAAATTGTATTTTGGTTTTTAAGAGACAATTATTATTATTATTATTATTATTATTATTATTATTATTAATTTATTAATATAATTATTTTAAGGTTTTGTAAAAAAAAATATTTTAAGGTATTTTTCCATTGGAAATGTTTACATTTTTTCACTTATCATTTAAATTTTTTTGTTTTTTTTGTTTTTTTTTTTTTGTTTTATAAGTGTCATCATATTTGTGGACGCATGAAGACTAAAATGCCCCTAGATCTATCAATTTTGATTGATTGAAGGACTAAAGTGATGGATTTAAAAAAATAAAGGACTAAGATCATGTTTGGTTAGTGGAATGGGAAAGGAATCCATGTAGGAATGAAATCCTTATAGGAAAAGAATCCATGTACTAAATGGATTCCTTTGTTTGGTTTAAATACGGAATCTAATAGGGAATCCTTAATGTTTTGACCAAAATACCCCTTATATGTTTGATGTATTAAAAAATATTTTTAAATTAAAATATTATTATAATATTCAAATAATAAATAATTAAAATATTAAAATATTTTTGAAATAATTATGAATAATAATTTGTAAATTTTCCATAAAAAATATAATTTAAAAGATGTAAAAAATATTTTTAAAATATAAATTTATTTATAAGAAAAACAAAAAACAATTTTTAAAAAAGGTAATCTTCGTAAATTGCCTCGGCTTACCAAAGAAATTGATCGTCAAATAGACTTTTAAAGAATCCAACTAGCTCTCTGTCAATTTCTCCAAGTCGCCTCCCTCCCCATCTCCTTTGGCTTATGCTTTCACAATCGCAATCCCACCAATCACAATGGGCCTTCTTCGATCTCTCCACCAACAAAGTCCAACCACTGCAAGCGCAACTGCAGTTCTTAATATTTTTCAAACAGAGGAGACCCCGACAGCGATGAGGCCATCTCCGGTGACCTCGGACGACGATGACGAGGCTCTACCGGTGGCCTCGCCATCGACGGTTACAGAGGAGGCCACCTATGTTTTTTTTTTTTTTTTTTTTTTTTTAACCCCATCTCTTGATTTATGCTTTTAATTTTGATTTTTGAATTTTTTTATTTATTTGGAGGATAAAGTGGTAAATTGAACATTTAAGTGAGGGTGGAATCTGGATTCCGACCTCAAGAGGTAGGAATTGTAATCCACCATGGAATGGAATCCTCAATCCATGACATCATGTGCAAAACAAACAAATGAATGTGAACTTTTCTCATTCCATGCTTGATTCCACCAACCAAACAACACCTTAAGTGATGAAAATAGTCGAGACATTTATAAAGCTGAAAAATCACAAAAAAGTTAGGACTTTGGTGGAATTCTACCCTAAAATAATTAACTTTTAATAAAAAGTGTCGACTCATAGTGCTTTGCTCAAATATGTCCTAGGACTAGGTTTCCTTCTGAATTCATCTATTTCTAGATCCATCCTAAAATACATAAAACTCAATTAAGGAATGACTAGGAAATCTAATAACTTATTTGTATCACAAATCATCAAATCACTTATCTGTACATTCCATTGCACCAGTATACTGAACCGTATGTATCCATCATTTATAGTATCTTTAGTGGTATAAGCAAATTTAAATCCTCAAAAGTTGCCACCTCAACATTTGAGGATTGTTTTCAGGGATTGTTAAAATTGATGATTATGTAGTTCACAATGGTACATTTTATTTAAATCAAAAATCTACTCTTGCCATATTTTTTTTCACTATTCCTACTCTTTTTTTTATTTCACAAACCTATAGCATTTATATATACCTCATATCTCAAGTTATTAAATACTCTTTTTCTCTTTTTCTTTTTTTGCACATCAAAATGATGAATTTCTCTTTGAGTTTCTTTCATCATTAATATGGTAAGACTGATCAAATCAATTCTCTATTTTTTGGGTGAATTAAATCTCAGTTAATAAATATTTTGCCCTAAAATCAACCATTGATTGTTGTTACAGAATCAAATAAAATTTTCCTTCAATTTATCATTAGCCAAATAGGGTATATATATATATATATATATATAAGACAAGAGAATGTATATGATATGGGTATTAATCTATTCGTAATGAAGAGATAAATTTTGTATGATTGAAATTTTTGGGGTCGAAACAATGATAAGACACATAGGCAATCAGAGAAAAAAAGAGAAGGAAAAAAAAGCCACAAATGAGAGAGAAAGAATAAAATTACAACAATAATTATTTTAGGTTAAGTTTGTATTTGATAATTGAAAGGTCAATCTTCAAATTTGATTATTGAAGAGGCAATTTGATTATTGATTAAAGCTTTTAGTAATTTTGTTGGACAGTGTTTTGGGGATAAATAATCAAATTTTGATTACTCTCATACTTTTAATTATACTGTTAAAAATGCTTTATTTCTCTTTCTTTTCTTTTCTATTTCCTTCTTCTTCTACTTGTATACTTCTCTTTTCTATTTCCTTCTTCTTCTACAACATATCTTTCATATCTCTCTTTATTTTATTTCTATTTACTTTTTTCTTCCAATGATTTGTCTCTCAAAACAACTCTTTCTCTATTTGAATCTTGGTCTCTCTCCCTCTCTCTTCTCGAATGACCCTTCTCTCTCTCTCTCCATTTTCTTTATTTTATATATATATATATATATATATATATATATTTTATATTGTGTTTTGCACACGTAGGTGCTTACGTGTTTAATTAGGAGGGGGACAACACATGCTGCAGCTTCCTTTTGGTTTCTTCTTCTTTCTTCTCTATTTCTATTTTCAATTTTGGTCAAATGACCCTTCTCTCTCTCCATTTTCTTTATTTTATATTGGGCAATTACCAATTAGGTCCTGGACTTTTTTCTAAATTCCAAGTTGTTTACGACTTTTATAAAAGTGACCAAATTGGTACTCAGATTTTTCCCAAATGCCAAATTAGTCCCTCTTTTTTTAGAATTGGCCAAATTGGTCCCTCTAACGATTTAATGGTGTTAAAAATAACAGTTAACTTTAACAATTTGTTAAAGTACGTAAATACCCTTTATTTGTCATATTAGAATAAAGTTGTTTTGTTTTTTGTACATTATATTCACTATTATAATTACGACAAAATTCAAAAATATTATTAATAAAACACCATTTGTACCTTTTTAATTAAAATTTTCTAAAAAAATCTAAAAATATTTTAATAAGATAATGTCAATTATATCCTTATTTTATAAACAAAGTTACCATTCATTCCCATTTTAGTTTTTTACCATTTTTATATAATTATGTTTTTTGTTAATATTATACAAGCACTGTTGTCAAAATTATTTAAAAATCACAACACAAATAAAATAAACAAAAATATACATATGTTAAAAAAAATCGTGCATGTGTCATTATTATATTGTTTAGGAATAAAGTACAATTTTACCCCCAAACAGTTAAAGTTGACTGACAGAACTTAGTTAGAAGGACTAATTTGACACTTAGGAAAAATATAAGAACCAATTTGGTCACTTTTGTAAAAGTTACAAACAACTTGGAATTTAAAAAAAATTCAAGGACTTAATTGGTAATTGCCCTTTTATATTTTATATTTTCTTAATTTTTTCTTGTGTTTTGCACACGTAGGTGCTTACGTGTTTAGGAGGGGGACAGCACATGCTGCAGCTTCCTTTTAATTTTTATTATTTTATAATTCTTTTTATTTTTTTTATTTTTATTTTTTATTTATTTATTTATTTATTTTTTTAAGTCTTTCTTACTGATGTCTCTCTCTTGGGCTTGTGTTGGGTCAATTTGTTTGGGCTCGGATATTGCAGAATCCATGATAATTTGTTTGATCTTGAAATTACAGATGTCAGATGTTGATTAAATAATTTGATTTCTAATGTTGTGCTACACCTAATGCTATTCTCAATCTGTCTTCCCAGCTCAAGATAGTTATATTTCTATCTGTATTTATTCCAAAGAGAAAGATGATACAAAATCAAGTTTAATAAACAAAAATAATATTTGAATTAGATTATCAACTCTGATAATCTAGAATCCCGTATAAAAAGAAATTGTGAAAACCCCGAACTTGATAATTTTTATCAATATATATATATACACACAATTTTTCTATTGTCAGTTCGTCCGGATATAAAATATATCATGACGAAAAATGTGGACCATTAGATTTACATACTTTAACTCAAAGTGTATGCACTTGTCAAAACTTTTCTATAATCTTTAGTCTACATTCTTCATCTTGATATATTTTATATCAGAACGAATTAACAATAGAAAGACTATTTATATATATATATATATATATAATTTGATTAAAAAAAATTGAAAGGACCTCAAAGATGCTGTTGAAAATTGAAAGGACCTCAAAGATGCTGTTTTAAGTTTCCATTAGCCATGTATTCATATACAAGTCCCGTATCGCTGTCTTCATTGCAATATTCGATAAGGTTTGTCAGGTTTTGATGATGAACTCTCATAAGAAGCTTGACCTGAAATTCCAAGCCACAACTTAATCTATTGGTCTGCATTTAAATGAGCCAAAAAGAAATTATGAATTGTGTTATCGATCTTACCTCTACTTGAAAATCCACACACCTTTGAGGCTTTGACTTGAAGATGAAGAAAGCATCTTGACAGCTCACTTGAGTGTCATTCAAGTAGCCATGATATGTAAAGTGCCGATTCTGTAACTACAATAATGAATCATTTCTCTTCTCCACAAAACCTGATATGATGATCAGAAGTTTAGGTCAATTTTCACTAGAATAAAAACCTTAAGGCCCAAGTAATGATATAAAACACTTTAACAAGCCCCTTATGTGTCAGACTGATGGGCTTGACATGCGGAACAAACTATAATACAAATGCAGAATAAATATAAAACAGATGCGTGTGGGAGAATCTGTAAAATAAATACAGAATCGATGTGCATGTGAGAGGGATTCGAACCCAGGACTTCTAGACTAAACCAAACAATAAAGTTGAGCTCGTAGGCTTCTAGCTTGTTCTTTACTTCTTTTTAGTCTCAAAAAGATAGTCAATGCAATTGTGGGGACAACAAATGGAGTAATAAATTAATTTCTTGTCCTTGTGTTGGCTTGAAACTGATGGTCGAAGATTTGAATTTTCTCACCGACAGGCTTCAACATCCATCAATTGACAACTAAGAGAAGCAACATTTGAAAATTAATGCCTTCATGAATACTTCTGGGACCACAGAATTGCATGGCGAGAAATACTTATATTGGATGGTCATATTGTCATTTGGTGAGACCATTTAATGTAAGTGTACTGTGTGGTAATTTTAAATTATAATTTTATATTTTCAATGTAAATAATACATTTATATTGGACGATCTAACCAAGTATTAATAAAACCGTCTCATGCAAGTTTTTGTCTTGCATGGTAAGGGTACTTGTTCTAGTTTCGATGATGATTACAATTAAGCCATTTATCATGTACACGTGGCGACTCCCGGTAAGAAGAAGCTATTTTTATTATATTATATATAATGGTTGAAAAATAATTTATAAAGTAAAATAATAGTATTTTATTGTTTAAAGATTGTAAAATAAAGAATTTTTAGAGTAGTAAATTTATGGGAATGAAATATTACAAGAATATTTCATTTTGGAGGTTCTCTAAAATGGAGAAAGTTATAGAAATTGGTTGGAGGTTACCAAAGAGTTAAGAGTTAATTTGCTTTGATTACGCCAGACCATTGACCATATATTGACCATTAATTACCATCAACAACCCTATTGTATACAGATATATATTCCATCACCATATTGTAATAGTGAAGAAAGTGCCAAATACGGTACCCGTTTCATTTTCTTTCCTCTCCAACTTTCCCAAGAAAAATTTCTCGTCTTTCTCGAGAAAACATGAAGGGAAAATCCGAACTTTTTGATCTTGAAAAGCACTTGGCCTTCTATGGAGCATATCACAGCAACACAGTTAACAAACTCATACATATCTTCTCTGTGTGGCCGATGTTCTTCGCCTTTCTTGTTCTCTTCTATTTTGTGCCTCCTGTGTATGACTTGTCTGATAAAATGATTTTTTTCTCATATGGGTTGGTTTTGAATTTCGGATTGTTATTTGCTATGATTCATGCACTGCTTTATATATGTTTGGACAAGAAAGCTGGTTCTTTGGCTGCTTTGCTCTGTTTTGCTTGTTGGATTGGAGCTTGTGCACTTGCTAGCAAGCTTAGCTTCTCTGTGGCCTGGAAGGTATTTTGTACTTTATTGTCTGCCTTGTTACTTGTTAGTGAGATATTTTTGGAAATAGAAAAGAAATCTGGATTCTGCAGGCTATTTGATTTTTCAATTTTCTTGGTTTTTAGTAAGAAACCATGATAAATTTCAATGTGAATGATTTTTGTTTTTAGTAAACTTTCAAGTTAAAATTTTTTGATGGAATTTCACCAAAGTCCTAACTTTTTTACGATTTATCAGCTTTATAAATGTCTTTACTATATTCATCACTTTAGTCGTTTCTTTTTTTGTAAAATCAATCGTATAATGGTGATAAATTGTAAAAAAGATGTGACTTGTGTGAAATTTGCCCAAAAAATTCCAAGACCTTAGTTTTGTAACTTTATTTTTTTTTGGTGGGGGGCTAAAAATCATGTATTAGTGTTAATTAATGTGTACAAATTAAGTATTTCCAACCCCCCTCTACAACTCACTCTCTATTCTACTAAATATCCATCCAACTATATTTCTCTACCTCTCTCTCTAACCTAACAATTTCACTTTTGCAATTTTTTTTTTCCTTGTCTTGGTCCACAGGACCACAATCCAAACAAATTTCAACAACACAAAACCTTCACAAACCCAACCTTGTTCAGTCCATGACCACCACAGTTTTGTAAGCTTAAAGAGTAAACGGTATAATGTTACAAAACAAAAAGTCCTGATTTTTTTTTTCTCAGGATAGTCCTGAATAAAGAATTATTAAGGATCTCTATATATGAATGTTCCGATAATCAAGTTTAAAATATTGTAGAAGCACCTCAGTTCACCTGGAAAACTGTATAATTCTTACATCCTTCTCTGTACAGTAATCTCTAGTTGTGAGTCACTAAGAACAAGTAAAATTAATGATTCATTGTCCTCCAGTGTATTGAATTTCATGTTTGTCATCCTTCATATATTGAAGTTTAGACACCTCCAACATATCCATTGAAACATATATTTACTCTCTTGGCTGGTCTCCTTATGTTTATTGACTCTGTGAAATAATCAGAACCATATTTGACTCGATTCTTCCACTTACATAAACTGTTCTTGACATCTACACAATTCAGGCTGTGCTAGCATTTCAGTTGTTCTGTTTTGGCACGCAAGCTTTGGGTCATGCTATTTGGGAGGTGAGTTGTTTTCTAGAAGTTCGGAAATAATATATTATATGTATAATAGGTTTCAATGTGGGATCCCGCATATTTTTGTCGTGCCGGATCCTAGATTGTCACACCTTACAATCAGTTTTACACAGTTGCAAAACTAACTGTCAAGGTGAGACAATTTAAGATCTTGCACGGAAATATGTACGGCCACCTAATAGTTTCTATATAAATATATCCATATTGATAATACTATGTTACATTATATATAGTATACCCTTTTGGCAGAAACGAGCACCAGCTGAAGACCTTGTCCTAGCAATTGCGATGGCTCCTTTTTGTGTATTTCTTGAGGTGAGTTTCTTTTCAGGTTCTCTCTTAAATTTGAAAAAAAAAAATGGTTACAAGTTTTGAAGAATTCATTATTCTTTCAGGTTCTCCAAACAGTCTTTGGATATGAACCGTACCCTGGATTCCATGCAAGCGTTCAAGCCAACATAGAAGTTGAAATCAAGAATTGGCAGAGCAAAAACCAAAAGAAAATTTCTTAGAGCAGGCCCTGAATCATCAGAGAACCAATTAAGTTTCATCCTACATATCGTGAAAATAATGATGAAATTTATAACCTGTATTAGTTTCCATGATTTCTCTGTAAATAGTACAAAAGACATTAACTGTATACTGTCAAACTTAAGAAGCAGAATAAGCCATTTTATTCAATTGCATATCATTGAACTCTCACGTTGAAGTTCACAAAACTCGAGTTACATTACATAAAGTTTGCATTAGCCCTGCATTTCCTCTGTTTTTCCTCTCTTAAATTCAATTATGTTATTTATATTGTACTTCCTATCTAGCTAAGTATCCAGATTGATAGTGACCACTTCTCTTGGATTAATAGGTTCACTGCCACGACGGTTGACTGGGATCTTTTTTCCAAGCTAACTCCATGGCCAAGCACTCCTTTAACTCCATCACTACCTCATCAATGGTTGGCCTTTTCGACGAAACATGATATGCACAAGCCAGTGCTAGTTCCACAACTTTCCAAGCAGAGCTACTTCCAAAATCTCCTTGTAAACTTGGATCAGCAATGTTTTCCATATCCCCTGTTTCAACCCTGTCAATAACCCACTGACTTATGTGTGTATTCTCATTCTCATTTTTTAATATCACAGGCCGGTTTGTTATTATCTCCAGAAGAACAACCCCGAAGCTATATAAGTCAGTTTTTTCGTCCAAACGGTTTGTTACATAATACCTGCACGAATAAATTGAATTAAAAACACATCTTACTAGTCAAAAGAATAAAAATGAAATATTTAGAATTCATAGGTATAAAATGCTTACTCAGGATCAAGGTAGCCAGAGGTGCCATCTTCCAATGGTAAGGTCCTTGATAGGCCAAAATCGGTTAATTTGGCTTCGAATTTCTCGTTCAATAAGATGTTCACGGACTTGATATCCCCATGGACTATGGATGGCTTACACCCTTGGTGTAGGCACTCCAATCCTACATTTTGAATTGAAGAGATTTCATACTAATTAGTTTGATTCTGAGAGTACAAATCTTGATTAAATAATTTGATTTCGAACCTTGTGCTACATCCAATGCTATTTTCAATCTGTCTTCCCAGCTTAAGATAGTTGTATTTCTTTCTGTATTTATTCAAGAGAAAAAATGATGTTACAAAAATCAAGTTTAAAGAGCTAAAAATATGAATTAGTATACACACGAAAAGGGATTATCAGATATGTAAATCTAGGATCCCAAATGAAAAAACGTGTAAGATCTTGCACCTGAAAGACGCTGTTGTAAGTTTCCTTTGGCCATGTATTCGAAGACAAGTCCCATATTGGTTTCTTCATTGCAATATCCAATAAGGTTTGTCAGGTTTCGATGATGAACTCTCATAAGAAGCTTGACCTGAAATTCCAAGACAAAAGGCCCACAACTTAATCTATTGATCTGTATTTAAATGAGCCAAAAAGAAATTATGGATTGTGTTATCGATTTTACCTGTGCTTGAAAATCCACACACCCTTGACCTGAAAATGAAGAGACCATCTTGACAGCCACTTGAGTGTCATCCAAGTAGCCATGGTAAACTGTTCCAAATCTATCTTTACTAAGAACACTTTTGAAGTTGTCGGTAATTCGCAAGACTTCAGAATATGTAAAGTTTCGATTATTCAACTCCAATATTGAATCATTTCTCTTCTCCACAAAACCTGATATGATGATCACAAATTTACGTCAGTTATCACTAGACTTGAAACCTTAAGGCCCAAGTAATGATATAAAATCGATAGGCTTGGTATGTGGAATAAACCCAAGTACATATGCAGAATACATACAGAAACAGATGCATGTGGGAGGATATACAGAATAAATACAGAACAAATGTGAATGTGAGGGGGATTCGAACCTAGGATTCATGAGCCTAACCTAACACCAAAGTTGAGCTTGTACCTTGTCTCTTTCTTCTTTTAAGTGTCAAAAAGATAGTCAATGCAATTGAGAGGACAAACAGTGGAATGATAAGCTTCTTGTCCTTTTGTTGGCTTGAAACTGATGGACGAAGACTATGATTTTCTCCCAGACTGGCTTCAACATACATCAATTGACAACGAAGTAAGAGAAGCAACAGTTGAATAAATTCAATGATCACTATGTAAAACTGCTCATGATAATGATAAATAGGCAATAAACAAACCTCAAAGAAAGTGATCCATTCTTCAATCTTTCTATGAGTTCAGCTGGAGTTAAACCTGTGACATATCCATGATATATACTCTGTTTTTCTGATTGAACAACCTTAAAGAAAGCGATCCGTTCTTCGATCTTTCCATGAGTTCCTAGACCTGTGTTTGCTGGACATACAAATACATCATTTGATGAAGGCATATGTGTGATCTCCAATTTGACAGAATCCCAGCTATTATAGAGATCAAATTCCGGTGGATTACTTTGGGAATCATGATTCCCATGTATGAAACTAGCTCTGATCAAATACTTACTTTCTTTGGCTTGTTCAGGACTTGAGGTGTAACAATTTTTCATGCCTTCAGGAATACTTCTTATATCATAGAATTTCATGGAAAGGGTACTTGTTCCGGTTTCGATGAAGTTGGCATCTGAGACATAATTCATATCACTTGTCTCGTTATTTGAAGCTGACGGTACTTCACAGTGTATGCTAATGAATCCTGAGAGAAAAATAAGAGAATCCTCAGCCCCATAGTAATTCATAACAAGATAAATATGATACTAAAAAATTTTACTAGTGAAAAACCTGAATGATCCTGTGCTTTCACCAGAACTGCAAGAGAAGAACTACCAAGTAATGCACAAAAGAAAGACAGGAACATGAAGATCTCCATCAGTCTGTTAGCTTCTTTGTCCAGGCAGAAACAATCAAAGGTTTAAAGATAGATGATGAGAAGGAGAAGAAGAACTTATCATCATAAATATTTACCAATTTTTTGTTTTTTTCCATTATAAAACTCCCACAAAGTGATGGATTGTTTGTGCAAGTCAACCAAGTAAATATGGCCTAAGATGTGTTAATGACAAGTGACATATTTGATCTCCATAAACTTTTGTTATTCTGACATTTGTTTTTGAGAATGGAGTTGCAAGAGGAGAATCTTAAATGTGTCTTGGTAATTGCAGTCCAAGAGAGATATAATATAATATCAGTAAATTAATAATGTCAGGGTCATATTAAATTTATTAATTAATTGAGATATTAAATTTATCAATCAATTAATACTTATCAATTTATAAAGTTTTTTTTTTTTTTTTTTTTTTTGAGAGGGTTATCAATTTATGAAGTTATTGAGTGTGTATATTGACAATATTACCGAGATTTTTGTAGTATAGCCCTGTTAAAAGAAAGAAGCGCTCAAAAAAAAGCTATTGAAAAAGAAAAAAATTTAATTTTCAAAAGCATTAATTTCTTTTGAAAGCCTCACCCAATGGAATTGTTTTATTATTTGTCATTAATCAGGTAATTTGGAGTTAATTTATATATATATATATATATATATATGAACTCCATTTTCATTTTATAATTACAACATCATTTTTTATTTTATTTTTACATTGCAAAACCTCCCACTACATCAAGATTTCTCTTTCATCAATCTCAATCAATATTCTTCTTCAATTGCAATCAATCTCTTGTGTTTCATTATGGAAAAAAAAAGAAGGTAAGTTTTAATTATTATTTTTAATTTAATGTTTATTTATATTTTATTAGTTTTATTTTTTTTAGGGTTTTAACTATATCAAGTAATTGATTGGGTTTGTTTTCTTGTATCTATTGTTGAGTGTTACTTCAAATCTTCAATATTGTCGGAACTTACTTCTTTTAAAAATCAGGTGCTATTTTTTCATTTTATTTAATTAAAATTCTGTTTTTATTGTCTTTCATCATTTTTATTTTGGTAAAAATGTCTATTAGAAAATTCGAATATGGTTATGACAAATGAAAGAAAAAGAAAAGAGTAGAAGATTTAGTTCAATTTCAAAAAGATGCATTTTAAGTGAGAACTTGCATTTTAAGTGAGATTTGGTGTCAAAACCTGAATACAAAAATTTGATAAATGATTTTGCGTCTCAAAAAGCAAGAAAAGTGAATTTTAAGTGAGTATTTGAATGCATTGCATGCATGTCAACAAAAAGATGGAGTGAAGGTGAGGATCTCAAGTTTCGATGTGATACCCAACTTCATCTCAAGATTTTTCCTTCCAAAGAGCATAATACTTTGATTTTTGTAATTATATTTTTAGATCTATTTCACTTTGGTTTTTATTTTTATTTTTATTTTTAACATGTATTTTGTAATTTTGTCATTTGAATAAAATTAATTTATTTGGAAAAAAAAATATCAAAGTACAATTGCGCCTAGGGCCGGCCCTGGTCGGAACTAACAAATATTATTATATAAAAATATTATTAATTTATAAATTTTGTGCTGTATTTCAGTGCTCTCAGCATACGGTGTGCGTCCCACTCACATCATCCTATATATTTTTTTTTGAACAACAACAATATATTCAACGGTCGAATACATCATCCTATATGAATATATGATATAAAGTATTTCTGATTAATACAAATATCACATTATGTTTACTTGTATATTTTTCAAGGGCAGGAAGCAGGATCTTTATTAAAAGTGTTAATTTCTTATATGTTTTAAATTAATAATATATTCATTATCAAACTTGAAAAATACATTAAGTTGGCAGGTAACACCAAACCAAAGAATAGTTTTTTCTATGGCTATTGGCTGCTTACTCAGTGAAATTAAGAAAAATTTGTTCACACCACATGTTTAATTAATTAATAATTATGTTAATGTTTGTCCTTATTAGGACATTTGTACTTTTTTAATAAAAACAAATTTCACATAAATTCTCTAGGTTACTGAGCATAAAAAGTAGTATTTTGTATAGTGTAATTTTTTTATTTTATAAAAAGATATAAATTGTCCTTGGTAATCATGATAAAATAAATAAATAAATAAATAAAAAGTTGATAATCAAACTTGGTGGACGCTGGACAGTCTGACCGAAGACTTCAAAGTCAACCATAAGTCCATATGTATAGAGTACAGTGCAAAAATCGATTGTTTATTGTAATGTTTTTTTTTTTTTTTTAGGGTGAATTTCACAAACACCCTTGAGGTTTGATAAAATTGCACGGATATGGCAGTTTTGGCCATATACGCACAAACTTCCCTCAACATTTGAAAATTGTTGCACAAACATCCCCTACCATTATATGGCTCCATTAGTCAATGGTCAAACGTGTAAAAAGTCTAAAATACCCTATATTTATATTTTAAATAAACTAAAAAAAATTAAAATAAGAAAAAAAATATTCAAAAATCTTTTAGAAAACATGAATGTATTTTAAATCTGAAACCTAAAAAAAAAAAATTCATCTTAAAAAAAATTAGTTTGTGCAATTCCTCCTTGATTTTAAATAAATTTAAAATTTAAAATTTATTTATTATTAAATTTTTTTAAAAACTATTTTTTTATTGTAAAGATGAATTTGTTTTTCTAGGTTTCAAATTTAAAATACATTCATGTTTTCTAAAAAAAAATTTTAATATTTTTTAATCTTATTTTTAAATTTTTTTAGTTTATTTAAAATAAAAATAAAGAGTATTTTAGATTTTTTATTGTTTTGACCATTGACTAACGGATTTATCTAACGGTAGGGGGTGTTTGTGCAACAATATTCAAATGTTATGGGAAGTTTGTATGTATATAGCCAAAATTGTCATATCCGTGCAATTTTATCAAACCTCGATAGATATTTGTGTAATTCCCCACCTTTTTTTTAATATTAGGCTGACCGAGTGTCGTTGTCACTGAACCACATTAGGTGGTGGTAGATTAGTTATATAATAGTTATTACCCAACTGTCTATCTGTTTCATTAACTAATCTTATAAAATAAAATTTGGAACTCGTTCTTGTATCTATAGATTTTTTTTGGCACGGATCCTAATTTTGTAATGTTACCCAGAGTTGCATTATAGAGTTCACTATGTAATATTACAGAGTTGGATTTCGTACGAAAAAAAACGTACAGAATTTCATGTATGATAATTATATTACCTTTTGTTTTTATTTTTATGCAATGTAACTAAAATGTAGAGAGTAAAACAGCTGAGCGACTGAATTTATCATATGAGTGGGTCTCCTAGTTGCCATCTAGGTTGTCTACCATTGGCCACACGTTTCTACCGGTGTGGCATTGTTCAAATTGTCTCCATATGACAATTTAATAAAATAAAATATTTTGTACCTAATAATTAATATGCCATTATCAAGTCAAACTTTGAACCATAAATTGTGTGTATCGATCGTTTAAGAATAAGAATCAGCGAAGTACTGTTGTAAAATTGAATATAAAAAAAAAAAAAAAAAAAAAAAAACAGAAGTTGATAATGATGTTGCCATTATATTTATAGTAACTTTCAATTTAACTTTCAAACGCAGGAAATCACTAGATTTTTTTATTCAGAATATCAATTTGCACCGATATGTAATTAACTTAAAAGTTCAATTTGAACAAATACAAATCAGGAATTTGTATGAAAAAAAATGTACATTGAATAATTTTTCAATTACACCTCCGTATAGTGACTCGAATTTAGAAAATTATCAAACTGAATAGCTTTTTATCAGCAAACACATTGAATTTATTTTTCAATTATATTTATAATTAGTTAATTTGTTGGGAGGTGTGGAATGTCAAATACAATTGCGTGAGTAATACACTGTATCACTCGGCATTTTTAATAGTGTTTTACTCTGTTTTTTGAGGTCTTTTGGCTCTTGTTTTTTCCTTTGTTGCTGTGGCTGCTTTTGTCTGCCTTTGTTGTTCTCGGCGGGTTTGGTTTGCTTGTTTCCTAGTTGTTTGGTTTCCCCCGATTATCAATAAATTGCCGTTAATATATATATATATATATATATATATATATATAGTAGTTTACATGTATAACATTAAAAAGCATAAATTATATTTATATCGGTGCTATTGGCACCTCTCTATTGACCTATTTATACCCCACTTTTTAAATTATTTATTATTTATTGTTTTCCTTTATCAAAATTATTAAAGAGACATACAATTTTTTTAATAAAAAAAATCTTCTACAAAGTAAATCTAATAAAACCTCACTTTCATTGTCAAGAAAATAAAAATAAGAAAACCCCACCTTCAATGTTCGTAATTTATTATTTTTTTTTTAATTTTTTTTTTCTTAACTCTTAAACTTTTAAATTTTTTTCTTACACACATACAACATATTATGGAAGAATCTTAGAATGATATCAAAAATCTGGAATGATTACCAGGGAATGATATCAAACATCTAGACGAATTGTCTAAGAATGATATCAAGCATCTAGAACAACCAAACGAAAACGGCACCACACACACCAGCAACAACTAAAACAACGAAATCGCACCAAGAAAACCTAATCTCTGACGAAACGAAACCACACCAAAACCCTAACTCAATCACTAAAAAAAAAAACATCAGAAACGATCAATACTACACTCCCAAGCTACTACCAACAATCCAATCGACTACAAAAAATATATATATATATATATATATATATCGCATCCAAGAATGATAGTTTCACCATGAAATAAGAAGAAAAAAAAGTCCTAATATGGATGTGAGAAACTATATAGGAGATCAGAGATATTGTGTATTTTTATTTTTATTTTTAGTTTTGAAAAAGATATAGGTTATATTAAGTTTGAAAAATAAGTAAAAGGGTAGTTCTAGAAATAAAACAAAAAAATTAATAAAACCATTTAATTTTATATAATTAAATCAGAATTTTAGAAAGTGGGGTATAAATAGGTAAGTCGAGGGGTGCCAATAGCACCACTCTTATATTTAATCAAATGAGTTATATTTTTCTAAACAATAATACATGAGTAATGCTACGCTTCCTAAATTTTTTCCCAAATTATGTGGTATGGTGAGTTGTCAATATCTTATAAATCATGAGTTTATGTGGTGAGGGATATGATGTTGATAACTCACCATGCCACATAATTTGGGAAGTATTTTGGGAATAAATTCATATCAAAAGCAAGCTAACATGTATGATCATAACTCTTGTCTCTTATATGTCTTATATGAGCATGTAAAAAAATAAAGAAAGGGATTTCTGTAAACGGAAATATTTATTCTTTTTTTATTTGAAAAGCAATTGTATAAAAGGAGAGGAAAGCACCACACAAGAAACATGAAAACAAAAACAAAAGCGAGGGTGGCAACAGCAGGCCACCAGAAAGCAAGCAAAGCCCCGCCATTTGTGTATCAAAGCATTGTTTGATCCGATAAACACACTCTCTATTGGTAAACCATCTGTGTCGCTGTCTACTACTGCAGACGGCTGTTAAGTGTGAAGCCTGATTTTGCACCACCCACCACATTGATGCACCGCCACCATCACCTAGCAAACAACCAACCTTTGACAAAGCTTGCATAGATTTATTGTTGGGTTGGTGGCAGGTTGGCTGCATTGATGATTTTGGTGAACCTTGAGTACTATATATACTCTTATAGTTTCATTGTAAAAAGGTGGGAGTGCCAAGTAGAGAAGAAAGAAAATAGTGAGAGTCGAGAGAGATATTGCTTCACTATTGTAATTATCGATTTCATAGTGGAAGTTGAGTGCGGGTGCGCTCCGTGGATGTAGGCTTTTGCTGAACCACGTAAAATCTTGTGTCTCTTATTTTTCTTTTGCTTGTGTGCGTATCCCCTAAGCCGGATTTATTCCCTAACAACTGGTATCAGAGCTTTGGTTTCAAGGCTTAGGGTGTAATAGGAAAGGATCCAGAGTTGAGGATTCTGTAGCACAAGGTTCCAGGAGTCCGGAACAATAGCCGTGCAACTGACGCGCCTCCGGAGCAGCCACCGCCGGAACAGTAGCCGCCGAAGAAGTCGCCGCTAGCCACGGAGAGTGAGCTGTCACCTCCCACACCATTAGAATCAGAAAGAGCCGGTCAATAAGTTTCCCTTCTGGTCCGCCGTCAAAAGATCACTGGAAAGTGGTCAAATCGGCCGACGAAGGTTGAAGAGGAGCCGTTTCGCTGCCCAGTTGCCGCCGGCGAGATGAGTGACACCACCACCACTAAAAGAAGCGGAAAGAGACGATCTTCAAGATTGTCTTCTGGGCTTTCGTCAACCGAGTACCAGAAAATCCTCAAATCATCCGTCAAAGTTTTGTGAACCGAACGGTTATCGTCAGATCTACGCCGATCCGTCGTGAATCTGAGAAAACCGACACCACTAGCAAACTCAGCATGGTGAAATCTTCCAGATCCGGTTCCTTTGACATTGAAACGGAAAGTTTCAGATTTTGGCTGGATTCCGTCCAAGTTTGACTTTTTCGTTGACCAGTTCAGATTGCTTGCCGTTCTTAGTTTGATTCGGTGCAATGGGGTCCGAGAAGGATATATACAAGATAGAGAAATTCAACGGTACGAATTTCAGCTTCTGGAGGATGCAGATGGAGGACTATCTGTACCAGAAGGACTTGTATTTGCCAATAGTAGAAAAGCCGAAGGACATGTCTGATGAAGAATGGGTGGTCAAACATAAACCAAAAGACATGACCGATGCGTAGTGGATGGTTTTGGATCGAAGAGCGCTAGGAGCAATTCGACTTAGTTTGTCAAAATCAGTCGCCTTCAACATCAAGGGTCAAGAGACAGCGGCAGACCTCATGAAGGCCCTATCGAATTTATATGAGCAGCCTTCTGCGGCAAGAAAGGTCCATATGATAAAGAAGCTAGTAAATCTGAAGATGTCAGAAAATCAGAGCTTCAAGGAGCACTTGAATGTGTTCAACGAGGTAACAGATGGGTTAAATTCGGTTTCCATAGTATTTGATGATAAGGTGTTGGCAGGCATAATTCTAGGCCAGATGCCAGAGAGTTAGAGTACGATGTGTCAATCGATCGCCAACTCGTTTGGAAAAGAAAAGTTAGCCTTTCAATAGGTCGTAGACATGATTATGACCCAGGAAATCAGGATGCGTGAAGAGGGATCAGGGGCATCATCTTTAGCACTGAACATGGAAGGTAGAGAAAGCAGAAACAGGAATCGGAACATAAATCAACGAGGAAGATCAAAGTCAAGAGGAAGATCCAAGTCCAGGAATCGTCAGGGCAACAATTCAGGTAATCAGCAGTGAAGCAAGAAAGACATCGAGTGCTGGAATTGTGGCAAGATGGGTCACTACTCTAGTGAGTGTAGATCCGGAAAGAAGGATGATGGCAAGAGCAGTGCAAATTGTGTTTCAGAGGAGGCAGACGATTGCCTTATTTGCTCATTGGAAAGCAAGACGGAATCTTAGGTGCTAGACTCAGGGGCGTCATTCCATGCCACCTCACACAGGGATTTGTTCGAGAACTACGTCTCCGAAACTTTTGGTAAGGTGTATCTTGATGACGATCAAGCATACGACATTACCGGGAAAGGAGATGTGAAGATCCAGCTGAATGGCTCAGTTTGGAAACTCGACAACGTGAGACACGTACCGAACTTAAGAAAGAATTTGATCTCCATTGGGCAGTTAGCGTCAGATGGTTATGTGACGACTTTCACATGTGATAAGTGGAAGATCTCGAAAGGAGCAATGACAATCTCCCGAGGAACTAAGAATGGGACTCTTTACACGACTACCGATGGGTGTGGTTTGGCCGTAGTGGCGGAAGGTAGAGAGGATCCAAATTTGTGGCACCAGAGGTTTGGGCACATAAGTAGTCAGGGGCTAAAGTGTCTGCATTCGAGAGGTAAACTGCCAGGGTTAAAGTCCGTTGAGGTTGATTTCTGTGAGAGTTGCATTCTTGGGAAGCAGAAGCGAGTAAGCTTCAAGAAGACCGGAAGAGCACCGGCAAAGGAGAAGCTGGAACTAGTGCACACCGACGTATGGGGTCCAGCTTCAGTCTCATCGATCGGAGGTAAACAGTATTTCGTCACTTTCATCGACGACCATTCCAGAAAGGTATGGGTTTACTTCTTACGACACAAGTCTGATGTGTTTGAAGCTTTCAAGAAGTGGAAGGCTATGGTTGAGAATGAGACAGGTTTGAGGATCAAGAAGTTGCGTTCAGACAATGGTGGAGAGTACGAAGACAACGAGTTCAAGAAGTTTTGCTACCAGAGCGGGATAAAGCTCATAAGGACAGTGCCAGGTATACCGCAGCAGAATGGTACAGCAGAACGTATGAATAGGACATTGACTGAGAGAGCCAGAAGCATGCGCCTACAGTCAGGGTTGCCGAAGTAGTTCTAGGCAGAAGCAGTCAATACAGCAGCGTACTTGATCAACAGATGACCATCAAAGCCTTTGGACCTCGCTATACCAGAAGAAATCTGGACTGGGAAAGAGGTAAAACATTCTCATTTGAAAGTGTTTGGATGTGTATCTTATGTACATGTAAGTAATCATGCAAGGAGCAAGTTGGACGCCAAATCAGTGAAGTGCACCTTGGTGGGTTATGGCGAAGATGAGTTTGGATATAAACTCTGGGATGACCAAAACCGTAAAATGATCAGAAGTAGAGATGTTGTCTTCAATGAGAAGGTCATGTACAAGGACAGAAACACAGAGACGTCTGAGCAGAGAGAACCTAACTATTTTGGGCCAGATGATGTATCGGGTGGTGAAATTGTGGAACGTGGTAGTAATCATGAAGTTGAAGAGCAAGGTGTGCAGCCCCAAGTTGAAAAACCTATACCACAGAATGAAGTTCTATCACCACAGAGTCCGATCGGTCAGAGAGTTCTGAATCCACAAATTGGGAATGCTTTGAGAAGATCCCCACAGGCCCAGAGTATACCGCGAAGATCCACTCGCCCACACGTACTGAATAAAAGGTACTTGCATTACTTGTTGCTTACAGATGCGGGAGAACCTGAATGCTATGATGAGGCATGTCATGGTGAAGATGCGAGCAAGTGGGAGCTTGCAATGAAGGATGAAATGAAGTCGCTTGTATCCAATCAGACTTGGGAGTTAGCCAAGTTGCCTGAAGGAAAGAAAGCTCTACAGAATAAATGGGTGTTTCGAATCAAGGAGGAACATGATGGTTCCAAGAGATACAAGGCGAGACTGGTGGTCAAAGGCTTTCAGCAAAAGGAAGGTATTGATTACACCGATATTTTTTCTCCTGTTGTTAAACTAACTACGATACGGTTAGTGTTAAGCATTGTCGCAGCAAATGGGTTATATCTTGAGCAGTTGGATGTCAAAACTGCATTTCTTCATGGAGATTTGGAGGAAGAGATATACATGCAGCAACCAGAGGGGTTTGCGGAAAAGGGCAATGAAGAGTTGGTTTGCAGATTAACGAAGAGCCTGTATGGTTTGAAACAGGCTCCCCGACAGTGGTACAAGAAGTTTGATGGTTTTATGCAAAGGAACGGGTACTTCAGATGCAATGCTGACCATTGCTGCTACTTCAAGAAAGTTAAATCGAGTTTCATAATATTGCTACTTTATGTTGATGACATGTTAGTAGCTGGTGCAAATTTGGAAGAGATTAACAATTTGAAGAAGCAATTATCGAGTGAATTCGAAATGAAGGATTTAGGTGCAGCAAAGCAAATACTTGGAATGAGGATTAACAGAGACGAACATGGAGGTACTTTGCAGCTATCTCAAGCAGAGTACGTTCGTAAGGTGTTACAAAGGTTCAACATGAGTGATGCAAAGCCGGTCAGAACACCATTAGCTAGTCACTTTAGATTGTCCAAGGAGCAGTGTCGAGAGACAGACGAAGAGAAAGACTTCATGGCTAGAGTACCATATGCCTCAGCCATTGGAAGCCTAATGTACGCCATGGTTTGCAGAAGACCAGACATTTCCCATGCAGTGGGAGTTGTGAGCAGATATATGTCTAATCCAGGCAAGCAACATTGGGAAGCAGTGAAGTGGATCCTAAGGTACATGCGGGGTACGACAGAGAAATGTCTAATCTTCAGAAAAGATGAGCTCAAACTGGAAGGTTATGTGGATTCCGATTTTGCTGGAGAGATGGATCATAAAAGGAGCACCACAGGATATGTGTTCACACTGGGGAGTACTACTATTAGTTGGGTTTCTCAGTTGCAGAAGATAGTGACAATATCTACAACTGAAGAGGAATATGTGGCTGCGACTGAAGCTAGCAAGGAGCTCATATGGTTACAGGGGTTGTTAGCAGAGTTAGGATTCGAGCAAGAGATGAATGTGTTGCACAGTGATAGTCAGAGTGCGATACACTTGGCAAAGAATTCGGCGTTCCATTCTAGGACCAAGCACATAGACTTGCGTTACCATTTCATTCGGTCGTTAATCGAGGATGGGGTATTGAAGCTTGTGAAGATCACAGAGAGCAAGAATCCAGCCGATATGTTAACCAAACCAGTCACTACGGAGAAATTGGAGCTGTGCGCAGCTTCAGTGGGTCTTCAAGGTTGAAGACAGAAAAGGATGAGCACACCGTACCTATCCACTAGTCATCGAAGGAGGAGGAAGAAGTCCACTCAAGTTTCAGTCTTCAAGTGGGAGATTGTTAAGTGTGAAGCCTGATTTTGCACCACCCACCACATTGATGCACCGCCACCATCACCTAGCAAACAACCAACCTTTGACAAAGCTTGCATAGATTTATTGTTGGGTTGGTGGCAGGTTGGCTTCATTGATGATTTTGGTGAACCTTGAGTACTATATATACTCTTATAGTTTCATTGTAAAAAGGTGGGAGTGCCAAGTAGAGAAGAAAGAAAATAGTGAAAGTCGAGAGAGATATTGCTTCACTATTGTAATATCGATTTCATAGTGGAAGTTGAGTGCAGGTGCGCTCCGTGGATGTAGGCTTTTGCTGAATCACGTAAAATCTTGTGTCTCTTATTTTTCTTTTGCTTGTGTGCGTATCCCCTAAGCCGGATTTATTCCCTAACAACGGCGGCATCGATCGTTTGTTCTCAATGGCACCTGCAAATTAATCATCATTCTAATCTTCTCCAGATTCAATCATTTTTCTTGGATCACCTCCAGCTCAATCAATGTCTTGGATCACCTCCATGCTCAATCATTGATTGGGATCACCTCTGGAGTCAATTTCAATCTAGGTCACCTTTAGAGTCAATAAATGTCAAGGATCACCTTCCGACTCATTTTCTACCTAGATCACCTCTAGCTCAATCAACAACTTGAATCACCTCTAATTCAATTATCGTTTTGGATCACCTTCGAACTTGTCATCATGCCTACAAGGCCTCGTTTGCAAACTGAAGTTGGCTTTTCTTTCAATTCCCACCTTGACTTTGAGGGGGAATGTTGAATATTTGATTCTCCTAATTGTTATCTGTCATAGATAAAAGATTTTATATGGTTACTTTTTGTATTTAAATTTAAAATTGAATTGTTTCCATATTGTTTTATATTTTTATTTAATATAATATCCTCTGCCTATAAATATGATTCTATTGTAATAGAATTAGTATCACTAATGATAAAATAATTTTTCTCTTTTATATGTTTTTACATCACTTGTGAGTTAATGTGACTGAACTCAACTCTTTTTTAAGTACGTGTATTTGAAAATGTCTTGCAAAATAATTTTCTCTTAACTTTGTTTAAGAAATAAATTGTCCCAATGATAGGCAATCAATTTTTTTTTTTTTTTAAACGGCGATCATTGACAGTTAGTGGTCATTTGTTTTTTTAACTGAAGATGGAACAGTCCTGAATTTTACTGAAAACTTAATAATGAACCTGAATGACATATATATATATATTTTATCACCGCTGAATAGAATATCAACTTGTTTGTTTTTTAAATATGAAATGGTTTAACAACAAGTAATTTGACATTAATACCCTTATTACTATTAATTGTTATGTATTTTCATTTTATATGAAACAAATAACTAAATAAAAATAAATTAACAAATCTTAAACCATTTTTATGCAATAATTGCAATATATTATTCAGGATTAAGATATGATAAATAATTTTATTTAAAGGATAAATAATGATTTAGCAATGATTTTAATTTTAAAAAAATAGAATTGAAGGTTCTGTGTGGGAAGTTATAATGTGATTAATATTTTTTTAGATATTTATCATAAGTAACAGGTTAAAAGAAACAAATTTGTATAATATAAAATTATAATAAAATTGGAAATATGCTATCTTTGGTAGGGTAATTTTGAAAGAAAATATATTAAATGCAATCAAGTTATTTGAAATTAAGTTAAAAGTTAGGATTTCTTACTTTTTATTTTAAGTTTTTTTTTTTTTTTTTGATATTTTAAAGTTGTTTCACCACTTAAAAAAAAAAAGAGTTAAAAACAAACAAAACAACTTGATAATTTTAATTCAGATTCATTAAGTTTTAAGTGTAAAAAACAAACGAACATTTTTTTTATTTTTTTTATAATCTTTTATGTGTTATTATTTATTAGCAACTAATGTGTGTGTGTATATATATAGGGATGATCTATAGAATACCGGTGTACCCGTACACCGTGTAGAAAATATTGTGATCGAAGCTTGGATCAAACTTTTTTAAATTACCGGTGTTCTATAGCCTAACCCATATATATATATGTATATATAGTATTTCTATTATCAGTTCGAACTGACAATAAATATATCAGGACGAAGAATGTGGACCACAGATTATGGAGAAGTTTTGACAAGTGCATACACTTTAGTCAAAGTATGTAAATTCTGTGGTCCACGTTCTTCATCCTGATATATTTATTGTCAGTTCGAACTGATAATAGAAAATATATATATATATATATATATATATATATATATATATACAGAAATTCTATTATCAGTTCGAACTGACAATAAATATATCAGGATGAAGAATGTGGACCACTAGATTTACATACTTTGACTCAAAGTGTATGCACTTGTCAAAACTTCTCCATAATTTGTGGTCTATATTCTTCGTCCTGATATATTTATTATCAGTTCGAACTGATAATAGAAAGACTGTATATATATATATATAAAGACCGGATATTTGAAGGTCCCTTGACTTATCATATAAACCTGTTAATTAGTGGGAAAATTAACGTGTGTCAGGAGATTCATGTTCAAAGCAAACAATGTCCTTTCCTTTAAGTTAAAAATATAACAGTTGGCTTTACAAAATATTTAAGAAATAATTTAATTGGATCTGCGTATATTTTTTTTTAAAATGCTTATTTATTTAAAGAAGAGCCAAACGGCCAACCAAGTCAAAAGCGATTACAAGAGCCAAAAAAGAACAACAACAACAGCCAGATCAACAGAAACAGGGCAGAAATAAACCCAACAGAATGGCACAGAACCGGCCAAAAACATGAGAAGCAAAAATAGACCAAAAGCAAAGACAACTCAGAAAATCCTCAAGCTCCCCATTCCAGCCTTTCACCAACCGAATTATCTCCTTCTTTAGCCAGGCTATCAGCAAGAGCATGTGCACCTCTTGGCGTGAACTTAATTGACATGGATTTCTTCTGCATTAATCTTTGTCTTATATCATAAACCAGCTTAACATAACTCAAATTGCCAAAACCTTCACCATTTAACCAAGACACAACCGACTTCGAATCACTCAAGATAGTAATTCCTCTGTCCGAATAAAACAAACTGGAAGAAATCAACATGACAGCTTTATGTATAGCAAGAATCTCGGCCAATGTTGAGTCTGATATGTCGATCGAGTCTGAAAATAGGCATAGAGTCCTTCCACTTGCATCTCTGAGAACTCCACCGATTCCAGCCGGTCCTGGATTACCTCTAGCTGACCCATCCACTTTACAAAATAAATCATTATCCGAAGGCGGGATCCAAGAGCAAGGCTTGACAATCTTCACAGGTTTCTTATCAATGCATCTTCCTTCCATATCCAACAATAAAACAGTGATGTCCTCTTTTGATCCTAACCCAAAGATTTTGAACCACCAAACCACCCTAAATTTTACCTGAGTCTAGGGCCAGAGAAAAACATGCTGATTTTCCATTAAACACCACATCATTTCTATACTCCCATATTGTCCAAACAATTGCATAGAACAAAAGCTGCCACGCCCTTAACTTGGATTTAGAATTGCAAAAACCATCCCAACCTTCCATCCACTTCCCAACCATTGAACTGCAGCAAGAGGAAATATCCCACCAGCCCATGGCCTTTATCCACAAACCCCACGACCATTCACACAACAAAAAAAGGTGATCAATAGATTCAGACTTTTTACCACACATAGGACAATCAAAATTAGACATGTTAGGCATACAAAATTTTCTTAACACATCCCTAACTAACAGCCTTCCTTTAAGTAATTGCCACAGAAAGATTTCGACCTTCGGAGGACATATTCCTTGCCACAATAATGAACAGACAGCCTAGTTTCTTTGACCATCGCAGCTTTCCAAGCATCTTCTAAAAGATCCAACCGAAAAGCATCCATTAGAACTGAATGACCAAGCCAATGTTAGGTTTTGATTTGTATTCCTAAGCAAAAAAATGTGAACCAAACAGGACTCAACTGATGTGGTACTTCCTGGAAGACGTGGGATAACGTTTGGGAGTTGAAAGCGGTGTTCAAGAGAGAATGAAGAACAGAAGGAACGAAGAACCGTCACGACCGCTGTCACAGCTGCTCTGGCTTTGGCAGCAGTCATGGCAGCGGTATAGGGTTGTGAAGAACGATGTGGGTTTCGACAGCGATAATGTCAGCGGTTCTTGTCCAGTGAAGAACGTTGTGGAAAGCACTGTGGCTTTCACAGTGATACCGACAACAGTCGTGGTGACAGCGGCCAGATTTGTTTCAGCGTATGGATCGCGGTTTTCTGAGCGATGTAATTTAAGGTGACTTGTAACGGTTTAGGAAGTGGGTGTACAACCGTGACCCGAATCGTAGTCAGTAATAAGCATACGTGAAACGGGAAATCTTTAGCGGAAAAGGAAGTAGTTTGTTTCTAGAAGTTCTTATGCTTGAAGGAAAAGGATTTACTCCTTACAAGAAGACTTGTCATAAAAGAAAATAGTATTTATGTGGAACAAGTAAGTCTTGTACGTTTAGGAGTAGGATTTCATTTTATATTATACTCCCTGTAACTAGTATAAATAGAACCTTGTAATTAGGTTGAATGTGTGAGTTGAACACCATGTAACATCAGAGAGTGTGAGTGAGATCCGGGGAGACCCAATGGGAATATCCGATGAGGGATCCAAGGGAATATTGGTGGATCAAGTTAGAGATCCGTGGGTGATATTTAGGGGAGACCTAGGGGATATTGTGGGGTTCTTGGTGAGGATCTTGTGAGTGTGGTTTTGGGTTAGGTGTGAGAGAGAATCCTAAAGTATATGATTATAACAATTTATCATATAGCGGAACTTTCTATGTTGTTCTGACGGTCCGTGGTTTTTTACCCCGATTTGGGTTTTCCATGTATATCTTGTGTTGTGATTGTTTATTCTCTCTCATCTATTTTTTTTCTTATTGACGTTATTATTTGCTATGAGTTATGGGCGTATATTAGGCACGGCGTTTCCACGTTTATCGGTATTAGAGGATTATCCCCAACAATTAGTATCAGAGCCATATGGTTTGGTGATGGCGGTTTCAAGTCTTTACAGGAGATTGTATGGAGGACTTGGTGGCATTGGGATAATGATGATCATGGTTGCCTAGTATGGTTTAGCAAAGGAGATACGTCCAGAAGGCGATTTCGAACTCGTTTGGGTTTGATGAAAGGAAGAATTTAATGGAGGAGAAGTTTGGCATGTGGTGACAGGTACGAGTCATAGAGATTCAATCTGAGTTACACAAGGAGCTAATTGACTATCAAAAAAATAAAAATAAAAACAAATCTCTCTGTGGTATGGTGTGGGGCTTATCCGGCAGAGCACTCCCAGTTTCTAGTAGCAGTCTTTCACCGGGTATGTGATGTAAGGACGGAAGGTCTTTCACAGGTTTTGGTGATGTAAGGACATGTTTATCCTTTTGGCAGTTTTCCCCACTGGCCATGGAAGAGGATATGTTGCTATTAGTGGTCCATAATTGTGCACAAGGAATTGGTCAGAAAGTGATGCAAGGTGTATGGTGGACAAAGATGTCGATGGCTGACGAACTCCCTGGAAATCTGACTTGAGGAGTTGCACCACAATTTCAGCAGGTTATTTCAACATGGTGCCGGAACAACAAACACAAAATTGTGTGAAGAAAATCTTAGGATGGTTCGTTCCTAAGTGGTTATACCTTGTGGTGGGGTATGTTGATTCTTGGTGATGAGAATCGTGGCTGTGGACAAAGGTCTTGAGAATTCAAGTCAAAGGGGAGAATTGTTAGGTTTTGACTTGTATTCTTAAGCAAACAAATGTGAACCAAACAAAACTCAACTGATGTCGTACTTCCTGGAAGACGTGGGATAACGTTTGGGAGTTGAAAGCGGTGTTTAAGGGAGAATGAAGAACAAAAGGAACGTAGAACCATCACGACCACTGTCACAGCCGCTCTGGCTTTAGCAGCAGTCATGGCAGCGGTATAGGGCTGTGAAGAACGTTATGGGTTTCGATAGCGGTAATGGCAGCAGTCCTTGTCCAGTGAAGAACGCTGTGGAAAGCACTGTGGCTTTCACAGCGATACCGACAGCGGTCGTGGTGACAGCAGCCAGATTTGTTTCAGCGTATGGATCGCGGTTTTCTGAGCGATGTAATTTAAGGTGACTTGTAACGGTTTAGGAAGCGGGTGTACAACCGTGACCCGAATCGTAGTCAGTAATAAGCATACGTGAAATGGGAAATCTTTAGCGGAAAAGGAAGTAGTTTGTTTCTGGAAGTTCTTATGCTTGAAGGAAAAGGATTTACTCCTTACAAGAAGACTTGTCATAAAAGAAAATAGTATTTATGTGGAACAAGTAAGTCTTGTACGTTTAGGAGTAGGATTTCATTTTATATTATACTCCCTGTAACTAGTATAAATAGAACCTTGTAATTAGGTTGAATGTGTGAGTTGAACACCATGTAACATCAGAGAGTGTGAGTGAGATCCGGGGAGACCCAATGGGAATATCCGAGGAGGGATCCAAGGGAATATTGGTGGATCAAGTTAGAGATCCGTGGGTGATATTTAGGGGAGACCTAGGGGATATTGTAGGGTTCTTGGTGAGGATCTTGTGAGTGTGGTTTTGGGTTTGGTGTGAGAGAGAATCCTGAAATATATGATTGTAACAATTTATCATATAGTGGAACTTTCTCTATCATCCTGATGGTCCGTGGTTTTTTACCCGATTTGGGTTTTCCATGTATATCTTGTGTTGTGATTGTTTATTCTCTCTCATCAATTTTTTTGCTTATCGACGTTATTATTTGTTATGAGTTATGGGCGTATATTAGGCACGGCGTTTCCGCGTTCATCGGTATTAAAGGATTATCCCCAACAGCCAATGCATCAGGAATGTCTCTATGTATACACACTGTTTCTAGAGCAACTAAGAAACATCTCCATTGACCAAGTTCCCAGTCAAAAAGAGGTCTTCTCAAACTAACTTCCCAAATCCATTTAGAATTCTCAAATCTTCCAAACTCCCTGACCAGCCCATCTTTATTAAAAGCCAATGCAAAAATTCTTGGGAAAGCAACACTCAAAGGAATAGAGTCCCACTTTAAATCTTTCCAGAACCTAACCTTGTCGCCTGACCCTACCACCACTTGGAAACCATCTTTGATTATTTTGTAGGAATGTTGACACTCACCAAACAGGCCATTCAAAGTTTTGACAGAATAAGATGGCGGACTTGGATTCTATCTTCATCTTTGCTCTTCCTCACGATTTTTAAAGCACATGAAATCACTAATACATTCGTAGGGATGGGAATTTTCCCAATTGGCCCCACCCCCACGGGCCCCATTCCCATTTGGGGTGAAATTCACCTTCAAATGGGGTTTAGGGTGGGGGCAAATTTGACTCTTAAATCCTAGATGAGGGTGGAGGCAGGGGAACCTCTCCCTACCCCTATTTTCTCATTTCCCCAATTTCCTAAATAGGGATGGGGTATCAATTTCTTTATTTCCCTCAAATATTATATATATATATATATATACAGTCCCGATCTAGTCAGTGCATTATGATATAACTTTATCAGGATATTGAATGTGAGCCACTAGTTTTGACAAGTATATGCACACTTGAGTTAAAGTATGTAAAACGAGTGGCTCACATTCAATATCCTCACGGAGTTATATCAGGATGTACTGACTTGAAAATTTCTGTATATATATATATATATATTAAATTAACTCTAATGACGTGTTTACTAATCAGTAATCAAACTCAGGAAAGAGAATTAAGTTATTGATTTATGAATTTCAGTGTTTACTAAATTTTTAGGGAATTAAGTTACGTGGACCCCACTCTCAAATCAGTAATTAAGTTACTGATGGAAAGGGAATTTGATTCCCCCCACCCACCCTAAGAATCAAATTCTCTTTCCTGAATGAAAAAAGGGAATTCATGTATTTTTACTAACATATCCCCATTTATAATATATATATAAATTGTCTTTCCACTTTATCGTTCTGTTTTAGAGATTGTTCTCTGTCATTCTTTTTTGTTCATCATTTTCCTCCGAATCTTGCTATAGGTACGTTTTTTTTTTTTTTTTTTTTTAATCTTAGATTTCTTGAATATACATAAAAATCACATTGATGAATATTATTGACTTGTTGCACTGATTCTATATTTATGAATATCGAATATGGTATGAAATCATGGGGTGTGTGTGTGTGTGTGTGTATATATACAGGGGCGAAGCCAGAATTTTAGCTTTGGGGGGGGCCAAGACAAAAACTAATATTCAATGTCATGCAAGACAAATTGTAATCGGTCATTGTTTTATATCTTGAAAATCATTTAAATTTTCAATTCGATTTTCATTTCAATTACAAAATGATTTAGTTTCTCCTTTTTTTAAAAACTAATGTCTAATCTTAACATAGTCGAGAATAGTTTTTTTTTAAATAATTTCCAACTAATAAAATATAAATTTTAATAGCTTGTTTAAAACATTAAAAAGCACTGATAATAAATATTCAATAATTTAAATGACAAGAGACATAGAACAAATATATTCCTCATAACATATTAAAATACCACTGTTAATATATTTAAATATTTGTAATTTAATTTTATAATATTCATCTCAAATCAAATTAACTTAAAATAAATTTAAATAAAAACTAATAAGGGATCTTGCATTTTAAGTGTATTTCAAATAGAATAATGTTTGCGTACTGATCGGTCAGTATCCAAAATACTGATCCCACCAATGGGAGTGTATCACGTTGTAACACGTGACATTTTTTCTTTTACTTTTTACATTTATCTCACAAATTGGATCACGTACTACACTCCCATTAATGATGTCAGTATTTTGGGTACTGAACGGTTCAGTACCAAGCATTATTCTTTCCAATAATGGGTTATAAACTTATAATCCAATGGCTAAACACAAAGTCAAGTTTAATTTTTTTTAAAATAAAAATAAAAATAAAGTCAAGTTTTATTTAAAAAATAAAAGTCAAAGACACACTTCCCAACATTATCTTTCTCCTCTCTTACGAAATCACAAGTTCTCTCTATCACCCACCTCTAACTTCTCACAGTCTCACCTCTAACCTCTCTAATCTCTTCTCAAAAGTTCTTATTCTGCAAATTCTTATTAACTGATTTTTTTTTTTTTTTTGAAATTTCTTGTGGGGGGGGGGGGGGGGGGGGGGGGGGCATGGCCCCTGTCGGCCCCCCTCCAGATCCGCCCCTATATATATATATGTGTGTGTGTGTGTGTGTGTGTGTGTATAAGAACTGTGTTGATGAAATCTTTGACTCATTGGTGTTTTCTTTCTCTTTTTGTCAAATCTATGTGATGGCTGTTTGATTAAGTTTTTTTCTTTTCTTTTCTTTTTCTTTTTACATGAAGCATGTATATATTGCATATTCATATATATATATATATATATATACACGTTGTTTTGTTAAAGGTTTTTTTTTCTTTTTCCGTAAAGCTTGTACTGCATATATATATATATATATATATATATATATATATATATTTTTTTTTTTTCTATTATCAGTTTGTCCTCACAATAAATATATCAGGACGAAGAAAGTGGACCACTAGATTTACATACTTTAACTCAAAGTATATGCACTTGTCAAAATTTCTCCACAATCTATGGTCCACATTTTTCGTCCTGATATATTTATTGTCAGGATGAACTGATAATAAAAAAGACTGTATATAAATAACAGTGTCTTTAATTTTATATATACTGTTTTGTTTAAGTTTTTTTTTTTTTTTTTTTTCTGTAAAGCATGTATTGCAAATATATATACACTACAATGACTTTAATATATATATATATATATATATATATATATTAATGAAGTTATCTTAATAGATCTGTATATAATGTTCATTTTACATAAGGTATAGACAAATGGCTCGCTTAATGGCTGTATATGTTGAGTTATTTTGTATTTTAATTTTCGAGAGAAGGAAAAAAAGCACCTAAATGTGAGAAATTAATTCGACATCAAATTAATCATGCTTTCAAATCCGAATTACTCCTCAATTTTTAATTATTATTGACTAATTAGTTGAAAGTTTACAATAAAAAGATGTTAATTATTAGTTATAGTGTTATGAGCAGTATAAAAAAATAATTTTTCATAATAAAAAATATATTTCAACATATTATATACACAAGGGTATTGTTGTAATCAATTATATATCATTCCAATTCCTTAGTTGAAGTAAACACTAGAAAGGGAATAAATTTGATTCCATTTATGATTCCTAAATTGTTAGTTATCACTGGAATAAAATTTAATAACTTAATTCTGATTCCCCTCCATTCCCTTCCAGTGGAACTTGATTCCGATTCTCTCTATTCCTGATTAGTAAACACGCCCTAAGTCTCTAACCCTAGTAAATCGATTATATATATATATATATATATATATTTTATATATTTATTTTGGATTAAATCAAACCAATTATATATTTTAGATTGAATATTTTGATTATTTTTTGGATTTGATATTGAAACTTGATGAAACGAAAGATTGGGATGGCTGGATTTCGAATTTCGGATTGAAAATGGAGGAATTTGGGGAAATGGGGGACTTTAGTTAAAACTGGTATTTTCTCATTCCACCCCATTTAAATATTTTAGGGGTATTATCATTTTGTTCCCCATGTTTTCACGACTAATGAATTTTTTAACTATCTTTCCATTTTTGGAGCCATATTCCCTATGTTTTCCAAAATCCATTAATTTAATCCTTCGGTTAATCAACTGTTAGTCAAATTTTACAAGGATATTTTTGTCCTTAAACCAAGAACATGCCACGTGTTAACAAACAAAAAAATAGAAAAAAATAAATATTTATATAATACAAAATAAAATAAATATTTTATTAAAAATTATAAACAAAAAAATTAATAAAAAAATAAAAATAAAAACTCTATCCCAGTCTTCATCTTCAACCTCAACAAACTCCATCTTCATTTTCAATATCATCACCAATCTACCAATTTCTTCATCACAAATAACGAAAACAAAACACAAAGAGCACCGTTTAGCATCATGATTGTTATATGTACTTTCAACATTCAAATACATATTAAATTCACACTCCTAAGTATTTTTGTTGTAAAGCAAACAAGAAAACATAAGACTGGAATCACAACGTACAATGGCTCGCTGGTGGACTTGAATCACTTGATGGTGATGTTGAAAGTGTAGGAAATGGTGCTATTTTGATGGTAAGCGGTGGATTTGTCAGGTCAAGTGTTTTAATGGTTCAACAGAAGCAGCTATTTGGATCTGTCAAGTCAAGGGTTGAATAAATTGGTGGTTGGATCTGTGATTTTGGATTTAGGGTTGAAAGAGAAGAAGAAGCTTGGTCAAGATTTGAGGTTGGATCTGCAAACTGGTTCTTGTTGCTTTGTGGGGGGTTTGTTTGTTTTTGGCTCTTTTCAATAGTTTTTAGAGCTTGTCAGAACTGGAGGGGGGAGCCATGGAGATCCAACATTCCAACTTCACCTCCATGTAGAACCAGTGTTTGGATCGATGGGACCATATTGGATTTCCACCGTGGCACTGTTCATCATTGGAGATGGAAGGTAGAGATCTAATTTGGATCTCTACACACACACAGACATATATATATATACAGAAATTATATTATCAGTTCGAACTGACAAAAGTTATATCAATTCCTTATATGTGGGCTATTGGATTTAAATACTTTAACTTGGCTGTATGCACTTATCAGTCAAAGTATTTAAATCCAGTGGTCCACATGCAAGAAACTGATATAACTTTTGTCAGTTCGAACTGATAATAGAAAGACTATATATATATATATATATATATATATATATATATATACGGATTTTCTATTATCAGTTCGAACTGACAATAAATATATCAGGACGAAGAATGTAAACCACTAGATTTACATACTTTGACTCAAAGTGTATGCACTTGTCAAAACTTCTCCATAATCTGTGGTTCACATTCTTCGTCCTGATATATTTATTGTCAGTTCGAACTGATAATAGAAAGACTGTATATATATATATTATATATATATATATGTTTTTCAGTTTTCTTGTATTTTTTGTTTAAGTTTTGATTTCGAGATCCATTTTTTGTTTTGCCAATTTTTTATTTTATTTTCTTTTTGAAAAAATTAGATTGTATGTTAAATAAATTTAAATTTTAAATTTTACTTTTTATTTCTCTATTTATTCTATTTTCTCTATAAAAAAAAATCTATTTTGAATATTTTTTTTTTTGTTTTATTTTTCTTTTTTTGTTATTTTTTTTCATTTTGTTTAATTTATACGATATATTTTAATTTATACTCATTTTTTTTTTAATTTTTTAAAAATAAAATAAATGGTCTGGGTAATAATGTCATTTTCCTTTTTCTGTGATGGTTGACCATTAAAAATCTGGTCAAATGGACTAAACTGATGGGTTCTTGAAAATATAGAGACAATGCCAGTAAAAAATGGAAAAACAGTTAAAAAGGTCATAAATGACAAAAACATAGGGACCAAAATGATAATTATTAAAAAAAAAATTAAACATATTATAACAAATTACACTATTAAACAAGTTAAAAATCTCTAAACACCATTTACTAAAGAAATAAAAAAATCCCCAATGTACGGTGATAAATGGTGCTCATCCATCTTGTTAATGTGTTAGATTTGATTTGACACATAGAAAAAAATATGTATATGATGAATGAAGTACACTATATATTATAACCAAAAAAAAAAAAACAAAGTACACTATATTAAAACAGTTTCAAAAATCTAAACACCATTTTTTGCCTCAACAAGATCTACCTTGCTCCAGGATTTATTTCAGTGCCAAGATCCATGCTGATCATAGGATCAATCGAATCTTTTGAATCGTAACCACTACCTGATTGATAAATCCTTGCCATCTCTGTTGCCAAACTTTCATTTAATTCCATCACTACCACAGTCATGGATGGCCTTTTATTAGCACTAGGAGATAAACAAGCCATTGCTACTTCCACAGCTTTCCATACCGAATTGATGTCGAAATCTCCTTGTAATCTCGAATCAACTATGTTTCTGATATCGCCTTGGGCAAGCAAAGAATCGACCCATTGACTCAAGTGAGTCTTCTCGTATTCATTGGTTCTTATAATTGGTGATTTGGAAGTTATTATCTCTAAGAGAACAACCCCAAAACTATACACGTCACTCTTTTCGGTCAACCTGTTTGATACATAATACCTGCATATATACATAGAAAAATATTATTATGTACGTTTCACATAATTTGCTGGAGGATTAAGAAAATTTCTTGAATTAGTATTAATTAATTATGATTTTCTTGACTTCTGGATTGGTTCTATCACATATTTTCTTAAGGATCCAGATACTACCTAGCTACCATTGACTTTGAAGATGAGAAAAGATTCATAAAATTTTCTTTTTCCGTTCATTTTGTTGACTAATGATTGGGAAATTAATATAAGAATGCCATTGAGTTTGGAGATTAAGTAATGAAGAAATTTGATGTATACGAAAATTATTAGGTGCGGGAATCCCGCATGTTTTTTCATGTGTGGTCCAATTTGCACCGGTGTAAAATGAAATTTTTTAAACTAGTACCAATTTGGATCTCGCATGAAAAAACATGTATATCGATGTATATATACTCACGAAGGATCAAGGTATCCAGGGGTGCCTGCAACAACTGTGGAAACATGAGTGTTATCATCAGTTGCAAAAGACTTTGACAGGCCAAAATCAGCAAGTTTTGCCTGGAATTTGTGACTCAATAAGATGTTTGGGGACTTGACATCTCTGTGAATAATGGGTGGCTTGCAACCATTGTGCAAATACTCCAATCCTACATTTTGATGAATTCCAATTTGATTAAAACCTTTAACAACTATACAATAAATAAAGATAAATTGCACTTCTAATCATCTGCAGTACTCTAACCTTGTGCTGACTCCACTGCTATTCTGAGTCTCCCTTCCCAACTCAGGATCATACTTGTCCTAGAGTCTGCATCCATGTCATTAAAAAGAAAAAATAATATTATTTCGATTGGTTTCGGTATTTGTCGAAAGCTCCCGAAAATTTGAAAAACATTGAGTGCACACAAACCTGATAAATGCTCTTGTAAGTTTCCATTAGCCATGTATTCATAAATGAGTGCAATTTTGTCTCCCTCATCACAGTATCCAACAAGGGATACCAAATTTCTATGATGAACTCTCATTAGGAGTTTAACCTATTCAATTAAATGCAAATCTTAGATAAATATATAATAATAGGGTCATTTTCTGTTTAGGACGGTCCTGAAATTTTTCACACAAAATTCTAATTGGGCATCAGTGTAAATTTCAAAGACCGTTCTGACCAGAGAATTTTCTTATAGTACTACTACAAAATCAAAAGACCAAATTATAAGCTATAAAGTTCAGTCATGTTATGGTTAATATACCTCTGCTTGGTACTGCTCAAAACCCTGAACTGATGATTGAGAGAGCATCTTAACAGCCACCTGATCCATTTCATCTAAGCAGCCATGATAAACTGTTCCGAATCCTCCTTTGCCAACAATCCTCTCGAAGTTATTAGTCATTGTCACGATTTCTGAGTATGAGAACCGTAGTTTCTTGGACTCAAACGAATCCACAATATTATAGTTTGATTCTTTCTGTACCTTCCCAACTGATGATGTCATCAAAAATTTGATATTTACATTTCTATTGTATATATTATTATATTAATTACCAATTATATTCTACATTATTATTATTATTATTATTATTATTATATACATAATATTTACATCTTGCAAAGTTTTAATATGTCTACCTTGTTGTCTTCTCTTTTTCAGAATAAAAAAGATAGCTAATGCTGCTGCTATGAGCAAAAGTAATGCAGCAACTGCTGCTGCCGCAGGAACTATAATATAGCTCTTCTTCTTTTTGCATGAAACCGAAGAGCAAAGGTTCGGATTTCCACCAACACTGAAATCATCAATAAAGAAAATTATCACCATATAAATTAATGTAAACTTGATGGATTCCAGAAAAAAAATAAAAAAATTGCAGAAACCTTAATGATAGTGAGCCATTCTTTGATCTTTCAAGGAGTTTAGCTGGAATCGAACCTGTTAGCTTGTTTCCTTCTAAATTTCTGAACAGGCATACCCAAAAAGTCATCCGTCATTTTTAATTTCTTACCAATAAGACTTTATTTTTAATTTTATTTAGAGTTGGAGACTTACAGAACTTGCAATGGTAGCTGCGATAGAAAATCAGGCACTATTCCAGTCATATTATTGTTTGACAAGTCCCTGATATTGTGAACAAAATAAAATTGTCAATGAGCTGACGCGATCCTTAATAAATGTACGTAGAACTAAATATTATTGGTTCATGTGAGAGATTGAAATACATACAAATATTCTAGCAATGTGAGATTGGATAGGAAAGTAGGTATCTCCCCTTTCAATCCACTTGAAGATAAGTTCCTGAATGCAGTTTTAACAATTTAATTAAAAAAAAGAGATAATCTAACACACCCCCCTACGTGCCAGACGGATAGGCTTGACACTTGAACAAAACCCAAATATAAATGCAGATTTCATGACAAACACTGCAACAAATACAGAGATTCAAATCCAGGAATACAGGACCAAACCAAACTATGATAACATGTCAATAACCATAAAACTCAAAAGCTTAAGCTGTTAGGTAAGGTCTCGACTAATGATATAAAGAACTCTAACAATAATTGCTTGAAGTTTGTATGCTTAGTTAATGAATATACTTACAAGGATATAATTCTAGGTGGATTGGAGCTGTCATCCCTGCAATTAAGGCCATCCCACACGAAAGCCTGAGGGGCACATGGATCTCCTTGCCAGTTTCTCTTCACTCCATACATTGATTTAATGTTTGTGATAGCATCAACTAAAATATTTCATATGCATATGAGAACTACAGAGATTATTATAAAAGTTTTATGATTATGAAAATATGACTGCAATGATAAGTAGGAAGAACATACCATCTTTCGGGTCAGTTTGCGCTTGTAAGAATTCTTTCACCGTAAATATTTCTAGTGCATTGAGGATCGGAGGATGAGTTGCATTTTCTGTTTTATAGATTGAAATCGAATAATTTCCACCAGTCAAGGTTGAAGGACTGTACACGGTGGTTGTGGACAAGTACTTGGGACTAAAAGGTCCATACCAGTGCTTCCCATTCAAAGAAATGTTACACTCTCTAGATTCATTGGCCTGGAGCTCTTGAATTTCTGCAAAGTGCAAGTAAACATAAAATCTGAGGCTGGTATCATCACCGGTTTCCATCCTAACATTCAAGGGCTTGCTAGCATTTTTTGGTGTGCCGGCAGATTTCATGACAATGGACGGTGGTTTATAAATATTGCTGCTTTCAGAATCAACAATAAGCGATGTACTTATACTTGTCCAATTATCGTCCCCGTAATACGGGAACCAGATCCTATCATAAACATCGTCTTTGTACCTGTTACATCATTTATATGTTTCTATAACAAGCAAGAAGCAAGAAGCAAGACAAAAAAAATAAAATAAAATAAAATAATAATTAAAAAAATTAAAAATAAATAAAAATAAAATTGATAGTTCTTTCCAAAAAGATTTAATTAATTTCCCTTGGAATTTGGGTGTTCGTCCTAAAATTTAGACATCAATTCCACCGACTTTTTGTAACTTCAATATTGAATTATTTTTCATGACCGACTTAACTAAAGAATTATTATGGAATTTGATATTAACGGAGCATATGATACTAGGACTCTAGGAGTAGGAGAAGGCTCACCTGACAGTTTTGTTGATTGTTGAAGCAGCATCCAACGTTGAAAAACCATTCAATGATATTCTAGATTGATCAGTTTTGTAAATGGTACTGTTTAACAGCCTCGTCTCTAATGCTGAAATGAATGGAGTTCCAGAACCCGTATTCACGAGACAGAAATCTAAATAACTCGATGGAAGCACATGAATGATCTCCTTAATCACAACAGATGATGCACTTTCAAGTTTAATGGATTCCCATTTATCAGGTCCTATATAGAGATCAAATCCTGGTACTTTGTCTTGTTGATCATAATTTCCATACAGGAAATATGCTCTGATCAAATATTTGTTCCCTTTTGTTAGGTTGAACTTGTAACAATTTCTGATCCCATCAGGAAAGCTTCTGACAGACCACACCATTTGCTGTACATCCTTTTGGAATTCAGGCATCATTTTCTTGCCAATTCCAGTGTCTGTAAAAGCAGCATCCGAAATGTAATTTATGCCTGTCGTTGTTTCCGTGTAGTTTGAATTTCTTGGCAACCCACAATCCAGACTAATGAATCCTGTGCAAAAGAAACAGATAAAAAAAACAGACCTTAAGATAATTACTTCCAGAATTGTTAGAGAAGTATAATAATTCTCTAGTCAGGTCGGTCCTGAAGGTTACATAACATTGTGGAAGAGAAACATTTTAATATACAACGAAATTCAAACCTGATTGATCATCCTGGGCATAAAGCAGAACTGGAAGAGACAAACCACCAAGCAGTACTACAAAGAGGACATGTCCAAACATCTCCATCAATATCTCTCTACTTTGATTGAGAATGAAAATGAAATGGCTGTCTCCGTTATGCAATTAATTCATGTATTGCCAGAGTGATCAACAATATATAAAACATAATGGCTTGGCAACTTGGCACATGCAGATATATTAGATTATTAAGTCAAATATTCTCGTTGATTACATTAAATAAATTTGTAATCCTTCATTCAATATTTGACTTCCAAGTGCATTAGTAAATTAATACATAATTTTGATTAAAAAAAATAGAAAATCTGACCAAGTTAATTGGACTTTGACTTGCATTAAAAAAAAAAGTGCTTATAGTACAGCTGGTACTAAATTATAGGACAATTGATTCAGCTTCAGTTGAGGATGGGCCTAATAGTCCAACTAGAAATAATGGTTTGAAGAATGTTGGATCCAATGAGTTTCAAACTGACGGAGGTGGTTTGGGCAGTGTTTTTGTCTTTGATATGGGCAAACCATAAGCCCAATTGAAGGAATCAGAAGTGGGGAGATGATCACCTGTTCTGGTGATGTTTCGAAGGAGGTGATGTCTAACAAGGATGACGAGAAGATGTCTCTAACATCAGTCTAATCACAGTTCCGGTGAAGAAGGGAGACAATGTTGAAGAGAATATTGCCTTGCGGATAAAGGTCATGACATGAAGTTGAGGAGCTCCAAGAATTGTTTTAATATGTCATGGAACCTTGAGGAGGAGATTTTTAAGGTTATAGACTATGGCGTTACTGTGGGATACGATTTCAAAGATAAAGAAGTGAAGATGGCTGACATTTTTGCTAAGGCTATTTCGAAGCTGATGGTAATCAAGTTGAAAATGGCGAAAGAACAATAATTTTTTCTAGTCTGTGGTCGTGGTGTTTCCTGGATGGCTGTTCTTTGTTGTCTAGCTTTTGAGTAGTGTGGGTCAGTTGCTTTGTTTTGGACTTTTTCAATTTTTGGTCTTCTCGCTTTGGGCCCGTTTAGGCAGTGCCCTGGTCTTTGGACTGTGTTTTTGTTGGGCTTCGTGTGGAATTTTGTTTGCTTTAGCTGTCTGTTTTTGGGGGCCTTCGTTGTTTCTGGCCTTTTGAGTTTTTGTTGCTTGCTTGTTCTGGGCTCTGTGGGCCTCTTGAATAAATGTACTGTTTGTAATCTCCAAAACTTTCTAATCGGAGTTAAAAGTGAAAATTTCCTTGTAATCTCGAATCAACTATCTTTCTAATATCGCCTCGGGCAAGTGAGGAATTGACCCATTGACTAAAGTAAGTCTTCTCACGTTTCATTATTCTTACGATCGTTGATTTAGAAATTATTATCCCGAAAAGAACAATCTCGACTTTTCGGTCAGCCTGATTGATTGACACGTAATTCCTAAATATTTACATGGCAAAGCAAGTATTAGGTTTCCTGTCTTTTGCTGGAGGATTAAAAAAACTTTCTTGAAGTTGTATTAATTAATTATTAATTTCCACACGTTAATTTGTTGGCTTATATTTGGGAAATTATGATAAGAATGCCATTGGGTTTGGAGATTAAAAAATGGAGTTTGATTTATACTCACTCAGAATCAAGGTATCCAGGGGTGCTAGCAACAACTGTTGAACATGAGTGTGATCTGTTCGCTTGTTGTAGCTTGCATGTGTAGCCTTGCTTGGCTCTTCCAATAAAATTTAGCCGTTCAAAAAAAAATATTATTCTATGGATAATAATGTATATTGCAAGTTCTAATATGTAAACCTTGTTGTCTTCTCCTTTTAAGAATAAAAAAGATTGCCAATGCTGCTACTATGAGAACAAGTGAAGTAGCAACTGATGCTGCCACAGGAACTATAATATTCCTTTTCTTCTTTTTCGCATGAAAACCAAAGAGAAAAGGTTCAGATTTCCACCAACACTGGATTCATCAATAAAGAAAATTAATCGTATTGAAAATAGATTGATCATCGACATAACCAATTAATCTCTAACATTTTTAACCTGGTTGCGTGCCAAGGCAGGCAGGTTATGTGGCCAGTTGTCTGGGTTAGAAACCAAACCAAAAATGGCACGGACCGGTCTGTATCATATCTAAAAAGCATTAATTCTTTAACGAACACAAATGAGAAAAGAAAAGGGAACTCTTTCAATGCATCAAAAATTCTTAAACCAGCTATACTAACCACTTTTAAGTACTTTAATATAAAACTTCTTCTTTGAATCAAAAACATTCTTTTCAGTTATGTATTATCTACTAAAAGCAATCCTTTGTGAAGTAAACTGATGAGTAGTCACTGGCAGAGAATGGCATTTCAATGTCTCTAGCAACTTAAAAGCAACAACAACAACAACAAAAAAAAAAAAAAAAAAAAAAAAAGGAATGATCCTTGGTTCCTACCTATGTCTACCATATTAATCTAGGCATCAATTTTTCTTGATAGCTAATTCATGAATATGTCACAGTACCAGGGGCAAATCTAGGATTTTTTATCCGGCGGGACTGAACCAAATACTAGTTATAATTTATTTTATTTTATTTTTAACTAACCTTAGTAGGAAGTTTAATTATTAGAGTATCTCTAATAGCCTCCCTTGAAGACATCCCTTAGCTTAATTAAGGGAGTAGGTATATTTTTGTAGCTCCAACATGTCCCTAAATGGCTCCTTTAATTATGTTTTGGTGGAGTTCACTGTCTTAATTCAGAGGTGTTTTCAGACCCTCTTAAAGTGGGCTCCACCTATTTAAGACTATTTTAAAGTAGGCTCTGTGAACAACAATTAACTTATAGAACAATTCTATGTTAATTGAGTTGAATAGAAATGAACAAGGATCAACCCTTATATAGAGGTTGGAAATCCTGACATTCATAAATGCACACACCTACAACTAACCAACAGCTACCAACTAACATTATTAGTACTACTCCCAACTACTAACCACAAACATCTAACCTAACAACTACTAACAAGATAGATTTACTTGGTTTAAATCCTACATAACTCCCCTTACACCAAGTTTTCCATAACTCATCATATCCAAGGTTTTCTTTAGTTTTAGAAATGAATCGACCTTGAGCGGCTTCGTGAATATGTTTGCAACCTGCTCCTCGGAACGGCAGTACTCAATCACGATCTTGAAATAAAACTTGGTGAAGGACAACGAAATCGTGATTGAGTACTGCCGTTCCGAGGAGCAGGTTGCAAACATATTCACGAAGCCGCTCAAGGTCGATTCATTTCTAAAACTAAAGAAAACCTTGGATATGATGAGTTATGGAAAACTTGGTGTAAGGGGAGTTATGTAGGATTTAAACCAAGTAAATCTATCTTGTTAGTAGTTGTTAGGTTAGATGTTTGTGGTTAGTAGTTGGGAGTAGTACTAATAATGTTAGTTGGTAGCTGTTGGTTAGTTGTAGGTGTGTGCATTTTTTCAAAAATCACCGGATCCAACGACTAATTGATGAAAAACCTTGCTTTTAGATCCTTTCGAGTTGTTGCAGCATCTGCTGGACCAACAATACCCTCTGAAACAACCGTCCACAACTCTTGGTATTCGAACAAAAGTTGCATCTGGACCCTCCAATACTCAAAATTTGACTTTCCATCAAACTTGGGTATTTGGGGCTGAATTATATTATTTCCATTGTTGAAGGTCGCCATTCGTAATTTGCCAAATAGAGGTACTATTTGCAAATTTACCAGAGATTGGTTTATGTGTAATTTAACACAAAATACACAAATCAAGACGGCTGCTTTCGGCGTGTAGCACCTGCACAAAACACTAAAAAAATAAAATTGCTTTCACTCTTTTTTAAACAATGCTTTAAAATATATTTTTTAAGTAGATCGTCTTTCGAGACTCTCCTCTGAAACACGCCAACTCTCTGTTTTTTCTCTTTCAAAATTATCCTCTGATCTGCTATATTTCTCTCTTTTCCGGTGACTTTCCCAGTCAAGTGTCGACTCGGTCTTGCTCTACCAAGGATGACCAGCAACTTCGGCTGATCAATGACGGTCAACTCGTCTGAAACGGCGACGAAAAACGAAACGTCGCGAAACTGAAACTTCTTCGATTCGCCGTCAATGGTGTCGGATCTGGACTCCGGACACTTGGGTTTTGATCCCGGTCGTCTTTTGAAGATTTTGGTGGTGGTGGAAACAACCTACTCTCCCGGAGGTCGGCGGCTCGTGGTGGTGGCGACGACTGACTCCGATAACTTTTTTCCGTCTGAACCTTCTTCGACCGGTTCCGAAAAAATGCCTCTGAACCTCTCTTGGTTCATATCCGGCACCGGTGAGTATTTCCGGCTATCCGATTCCCAATTGGAATCTAGCTCAGATCACTCCCTCACAGTGTTTCTCTCACACTCTCAGTCTCTTACCACTCACACTCACCTTCAAGCTCTGATGCCAAATGTGAACAACAATTAACTTGTAGAAAAATTCTGTGTTAATTGAGTTGAATAGAAATGAACAAGGATCAACCCTTATATAGGACCAACAGCTACGGACTAACATTATTAGTATAGCGTCCAACTACTGACCACAAACATCTAACCTAACAACTACCGACAAGATAGATTTATTTGGTTTAAATCCTACTGTCTCTATCTACATAATTGACAAACAAGATCTAATATATATTAAATATAATATCTAACATTTAAATAATAATAAAAAATTGGTAAAAGGGGTTATTTAAAGAGTATTGTTGGAGCACATACTCTTTTAATGGTCCTTTGCAATAACATATACATAAATAAGAGAGTCTCCGAGAGAAACCGTAGATACTCTTAAATCATTATGCCTATATGGCTATATAATAATATATTAATATTGTAACTTACCCAAAAAAAAACATATATTAATATTGTGTTGAGCACTTGTTTTGTATAAATTAATAACATAGTAAAAACTTTAAATTAAAGGGAAAATTGCACAAACTTACTCTAACGTTTCCTATTATGGCATAATATTCAACTAATGCCTTTAATTGTACAAACAACCCCTCATGTTAGTCAACTTTAGTTAAAAATAGTCATTGACCATGATTTTTTTTTTAAAGCCCAAAATTGCCCCTGCACTTTATTACAAAAAAATCTTAATTGCCCTTTATTTAAAACATTATCTACTTTAAATTATTATAATATAAAAAATAAATACTAAACATAATCCTTTTTTAATAAAACAAAATTCAAAAATAATATATTAAAAACAAAACAATTTAAGAAAACGTTATTTTGAGAAAATACAATTTAATAATATATTAAAAACAAAAAAAAAAAAAAATGTTATTTTGAGAAAATATAATTTAAAATTATGCAAGTCCAATATGAATAGTGGTAATGTGTTACATATTTTTGAATTTTTTTTTTGTTTTTATTATATTATTTTTTTGTTTTATTTATTTAAAAAGGATTATGTTTAGTATTTTAAACACAAATATAAATAAAATCATCAAGAGTTTGAAATAAAAATATAATCATTTGTCATAATAAAATACAATAGCACCGAAAATTTGTTCAATGTTCATCTCTATAAGATAAAATAATTTGTCTCAATATAAATTACGCATTATATTTTGGTTCAAAAATTAAAAAAATATATATACTAAACATAATCCTTTTTAAATTAAAAAAAATGTATTAAATTTTAAAAATATGTAGCACATTACCACTATTTATATTGGACTTGTATAATTTTAAATTATATTTTCTCAAAATAACATTTTTTTTAATATATTATTAAATTATATTTTCTCAAAATAACGTTTTCTTAAATTGTTTTGTTTTTAATATATTATTTTTGAATTTTTTTTTATTTAAAAAGGATTATGTTTAGTATTTATTTTTTATATTATAATAATTTAAAGTAGATAATGTTTTAAATAAAGGGCAATTAAGATTTTTTTTGTAATAAAGTGCAAGGGCAATTTTGGGCTTTCAAAAACAAATCATGGTCAATGGCTATTTTTAACTAAAGTTGACTAAAAGGAGGGGTTGTTTGTGCAATTAAAGGCATTAGTTGAATATTATACCATAATAGGAAATGTTAGGGTAAGTTTGTGCAATTTTCCCTTAAATTAAAAGAAAAAAATTGCAGACGGGGCTGCAGCACCATACAGCCCCCACTATGATTTGCCCCTGTGTCACACCTAGGGTTGCACATTGGGGAAATGAGGATAGATATAGGTTCCTCCATCCTTATCCTCACTTCTCAAACCCTTCCCCATCCCCACTTCCCCATCCCCACTTCTCAAAATACTAAACATAATCCTTTTTAAATAAAAAAAATATATATTTTAAATTTCAAAAATATGTAGCACATTACCACTATTCATATTGGACTTGCATAATTTTATATTATATTTTCTCAAAATAACGTTTTTTTTTGTTTTTTTTTTAATATATTATTAAATTGTATTTTCTCAAAATAAAGTTTTCTTAAATTGTTTTGTTTTTAATATATTATTTTTGAATTTTTTTTATTTAAAAAGGATTATGTTTAGTATTTATTTTTTATATTCTAATAATTTAAAGTAGATAATGTTTTAAATAAAGGGCAATTAAGATTTTTTTTAATAAAATGCAGGGGCAATTTTGGGCTTTCAAAAAAAATAATGGTCAATGATTATCTTTAACCGAAGTTGACTAATATGAGGGGTTGTTTGTGCAATTAAATGCATTAGTTGAATATTATGCCATAATGGGAAACGTTAGGGTAAGTTTGTGCAATTTTCCCATTAAACTATAAAAAATAAAAAATAAAAAATAAAAAAATAAAAAAATTCCATTACAAATGCAAAAGAAAATACATTACAAAATAATGTCAAATATATATATATATAATTATTTTTATAATATTTTAGGGGAAATGAGGAAATGGGGATGGGGGAGGGTCTCCCCATCCCCATCCCCATCCCCATCCCCATCCCCATTTCAATTTGGGGATGATTTTCATCCCCATCCCCCCCATTTCCCCATTTTCCCCCAAAAAATTTCCCTCAAATGGGGATGGGGAAACGAGGAAACAGGGATCCAAGGGAAAATGTGCAACCCTAGTCACACCATTTACACAATTCAAATGAAAATGTAACAGAACAAGTAATAAGCAGGCTTACATTATAATTTCTTGGTAGTCTAAAAAAAATCCGTTCTTCAAGTTTGTGTTCGGCTTTTTTCAGGGGTATCAATGGAGATTCAAAGCCCAGGATTCAAACCCAAATATGGCTCTGAGGCCGTGGAAGCGACCTCTCATAGGAAACCTACACCAGTGGGTACTGGGTAGGTTCACTACCCATTAATGCCTAAAAAAAAATTAAAAATAAAAATAAAATCAGATAGAAATCGATAAATCATCCAAAAAAATCTTCAAAAAGAAGTAAAAACCAAAAATAAATGGGTTCTTATGCACATATGAGAAACCTTACCAGTTGTCTGATTTATTAGTGAGGTAGTGAAAGGAAAAAAAAAAGGGGAGCACGTAACCATGAGAAACTTCAGTTTTTTTTTTTTTACTCATCATTGAAATGTCTGTCAATTCCTTTTTGCAAATTTATTTTTTTAATTGTTTTTTTAAATTTTTTTAAATTTACTTTTTATTGGTTATCTATTTTTTTAAAACTAAATTTTGGACATTTAACCATTAAATTTTTGGTTTTAGGGACCTAAGTGAGCCATTTTTACAAATTAAAGGACTGGTTAGATTTTAAAAAAATATATGAAAAAATAAGTATAAAAAAAAAAAAAAAAAGTGGTGCTATTGGCACACCCCTACCGATCTATTTATGCCCCACTTTGTAAATTATTTAGTATTATTTTTTTTCCTTTATCAAAATTACTAAAAGAGACATATAATTTAAGAAAAAAATATATTCTATAAAGTAAATCTAATAAAACCCCACATTCCTTTGAAAAAAAAAAAAAAAAAAACATTCTTTTAATCCTTTTCTTGAGATCTCCGGTCCGGAGAAGATCAAGGAGGATTGAGAAGCAATCCGGGTTCCGATCAATGAAGAGATCTTCGCTGGAATTGGTATTGAATTGTGAATTCAAGTCCCAGTTTTTGTCAAACAATGCACCAAAAAACGAGTGATAACTTCCTGGGAAGTTGGGTGGGAAGTTGGGAGACAATCACGGAGCTTTGTTTTGATATTTTTCAAAGTCCAAAAAAAGGAAAGAAAAAAAAAAACAGGTTGTGTTATATATAACTATGTATCAAAACAACAATTTTGATTATACAAAAGCCACGTAAATGATTAGAACAAAATCAGAAACACGGAGATTAAATGGAAAACAATAAAGATAACACTAGAATTCTTTGAAAAAACATGAAGAGAACTTGAAATTTCGACAGGGGATGAGGTTGTTGTAATAACAAAAATGTATTCTTATGCAGAGAAACAGAGAGGAAACACAACAAAAACAACAATAACAAAAATGGATCAAATTGAGGGAAAACAATATCTGGGTATTGAAGAGAGAAGAATTTTGGAGGTGGGATTTCGATTTCGTGGGATTTGGTAGAAGAAATACTGGTGAATTTTTTTGGAGCTGTTTGAATCCAAAAACCAAAAGAAATTCAAACAAATTGGCTCTTTTTTTTTTTTTTTCCTTTGGTTTTAGATAGATAGAGATATTAGAGAGGGGTTTATTAAATTTGAAAAATAAGTAAAAGGGCAGTTTTGGAAATAAATAAAATAAATTAATAAAAACATTTAACTTTATTTAATTAAATCAAAATTTAAACAAGTGGGACATAAATAGATGAGTAGGGGGTGTGCCAATAGAACCACTCAAAAAAAAAAAAAACTTACGTCTCCCAATTTATCAACTTTATTTTGTACTTTGTTGGTATTTTATGATAAGTAATGCTAGAGTCTCAATTTTTTTTCCCAAATTTTTTTCCAAGTGATGTGGCACGTGAGGTGTCAACATCATATCAGTTATCATATAATCTCATGATTTATAAGATAATGACACCTCACGTGCCACATCATTTGGGACAATTTGGGAAAAAAAAATTGGGACGTCTAGCATTACTCTTTTATGATTATTATTTTTTAACAATAATGCTATTTTGCTCAAATTTGGTTTCCAAATCTGGTGTCCAAATGATGTGGTAACATTCTGATCCATTCATTTAAATTGTATTAGATTTGCATAATTAAAATGAATGAATTAGAGTTTTGCCACATCATTTGAGTATCAGATTTGGGAAAAGTAGAATTACTTTTTTTTTTTTTTTTAATATCTACTCTACATATTCCCGTCAACAAAAACAAAAAAAAAAATCTACTCTACATATTCGTACAACTCTAAATTAAATATATTATTTTTAATTTTGGAAAAATATATATATATATTCGTAACATTTTAGGCAATATATTTGTTTTTTTTTTAAACTGCAAACTTTATTGATAACCAATTTAGGCAATATATTTGTGAAATATATTGCCTAATGAAATGGACAATAAGAGGATAATATGAAGTATATTTTGTTGGATTAAAATGTCATTTCCAAAACTATTAAAGTATTTTTTTTATTTGAGGAAAATCTTTTAGAGTAATTTTTTTTTATAGATTTTATCTATTAAAGTAATTAAATAATTCCTTTTTGTGCTTTTTTTTTTGGGTCACCCACACGTCTGTAAGGAGAATATATATATGAGTTGATTTGCTAGGGTTTGACAATATTTAAAGAATGCAGCAGCTGCTATCGTTTTTTATCTTCATTTCGTATTTGGCTCCAGCTCCAAGTACTTCTCTCTGTGAGCAATTTGACTTTGGGTTGAGAACTCTAAAGTCATATTCATCAAGGCATATAGAAATGGGTGGCATGGGAAAATTAAAGAAGGTTTTTACTTTTGACCCTTTTGTATATTTTGGTACAAAATTATGTTTATTCCATCATGTGTTCATTGGAGTGTCTCAATCTCCATGTTATTCAATTTTATGGAATTGGATTGCCTTCTCATTAATGGATTGCCTGATTGAACTCTTGGCGTTGATGCTGAGTCACAAGTCTATTTCACTTTCAACTAACAAAGTATTGTATCTTAATCAATGTTGCAGACTTTTCCCCAGAAAATCTCAAGAAGCCTCTTCAGTGCAATAGACTTGCGACTCAGCATCAAACTGGAAGAGTACAAACTGGAAGTGGAGTTTTCCCCAGAAAACCTCAAGAAGCCTTTTCAGAAGCTAGAGAAGGCCGAGGTTGAGAAGAAAAAGCCAGCAGCAGTCCCTGCCAACAAGCGTCAATGGTGGTCCAATGCCTCCAACCAAGGCTGGTCGCTCAACAAATGCATATGTGTCATCTTTTCCTGCACCTCCTACATTTGTCAGGTCTCCTTCATACTCGCAATACCTTTCTGGTGTCTCACCCTACCAATTCCAGCCCAAATCCCATTAGAACCTCACCAGTCCGAACCGCCCTTCTTCCTTCACCGAAGCCTCCTTCGGCATAGGGATCTTGGCTCAACCCATGACCACCGTGGCGTTTGAGGATCCATGGTCTGACTTGGAATGCAACCTAAGCTTGGATGATAAGATTGAGTGCGAGAAAGATGGATAAATAAGACGATAAAGTTCTTTCTTTGACAGCTGCTGAAATAGTGAGAATATGTATGTTTGTACAGTTCCATCTAGGGGCTGAAATGTATATTTGTAAGTTTGAAGAATTTAGTCTATAATCTATAAATTATTGTTTCAGGATTTAAATGATTATGAAGCCTGCGGACAAACAGAGAAACAGGAAATTATCAACAAAAAAGAAAACCTAGCTGCTGTTTTTACCTTGTTTCCTCTTCATATTACAGCTAAAATTGATAGAAAAACTCAATGATCTTTCTGATCCTGTTTTTCACTGTTGTTTAATTTATTTACGGACCACAACAACGTTAGTAAATATATGATAATATTGCTAAAATATATTTTGAGTGTAAATACTAGAAAATTAAAGGAACAAATTATAAGCTATCCTTTTTAATTTCTCCAATAAAGCCTTCAATAAAGAGAAGGTTGTGGATATCAGGAAGCTAATGAGCCTGTAAAATGGCTCATATTCCTTCAACATCTCATCCCATACTTCTCAAAATTTATAAAGATTTTAGATATATATAGTGGTGAATTAATTTGTAAGTTGTACTAAATTTGTAACTTCTCAAAAAAGAATTTTGTCATTTCTTTCATCATTGTTATACCAATTTTTCCTTTAACATTTACTTCTCACCTCCGTTTTTGACGTTGTTTTCTCCATTGGCTTCGTCTTGATCTCCTTTTAACAATGATATCTCATCCGTACCCATCGGACCTCATTGGGACAACTTCCGTTCAGTGTAATTTTGTTTGGCTCACAAAGGAATACAAGCCAAATGTCAATAGGCCTTTGTCTCTTGACCCTTCTGTTTATTTGTTCCTAGAGATGGGAAAATGGTGGCTCATGTTTTAGCTAAGTTTGTTATATATTTCTTTAGATGAGGATATGATTTGGCTGTCTAATTTCCCTTCTTTTGTTGTCAGCCTTGCTGCTGCTGATTTTCATTAATAAAAGTTCTAGGATTGTTTTATGGATTTCAAAAATAAAACAAAACAAGAAAAAGGAAAGTTGAAAAAACCAAAGAGGACATGTCCAAACATCTCCATCAACAGTCAAATATTCCTGTTTACATTAAATAAATCATTCAAGAAGGTAAAGCAATATGATAAATTAGGGACATAATTGACTTGCACTTGTGTCATTTACTAGCTAGCAAGTGCTTGTTTATACATGACCACAAATATGTACACATTTATTAATTTGGACCTGTTATTCTATATATTACAAGTGGTATACTATATATAATTAGGACCACAATAGCTATGTTATATATAGTCTATTGGGAAAAAAAAAAAAAGAAGATATATTTAACACACTGCAAGGAAGATGATGAATAAGTACACACAACTAGCTAGTAAGCAAGTTTCAAAATTCTGCACACCATATTTGCTGCAGCAAGATCTACCTTGCTCTGGGATTTGGCTCAGTATTGCCAAAATTCTTGCTGACCATATGATTAATCGAATTGTTGGAATCAGAACAATTGTCTGACTTATTACTCCTACACATCTCTGTTGCCAAAGATTCATTTAATTCCGTCACTACGACATTCATGGTTGGCCTTTTATTAGCAGTAGGAGATAAACAAGCCATTGCTACTTCCACAGCTTTCCAGACGGAGTTGACGTTGAAATTTCCTTGTAATCTGGAATCAACTATCTGTCTGATATCACCTTGAGCAAGAAAGGAATCGACCCATTGACTCAAGTGAGTCTTCTCACGTTCATTGATTCTTATGATTGCTGATTTAGAAGTTATTATCTCTAAGAGAACAACTCCAAAACTATACACATCACTCTTTTCGGTCAACCTGTTTGACACGCAATACCTGCATATAAACATGCAAAAACATGTATTAGGTTTCATGTCTTTTGCTGGAGGATTTCAAAACTTTGTTGAATCGGTATCAATTAATTATGAATTTTTAACACTTTTGTTCACTTGTATTTGAGAAATTATGATAAGAATGTCATTGAGTTTGGAGATTAAAAAATGGTTATACTCACTCAGGATCAAGGTATCCATTGGTGCCAGCAACAACTGTGGAAACATGAGTGTGACTTTCGGCGGCAAAAGACTTTGACAGTCCAAAATCAGAAAGTTTGGCCTGGAATTTTTCATTCAATAAGATGTTTGTGGACTTCACATCTCTGTGAATGATGGGTGGCTTGCAACCATTGTGCAAATACTCCAATCCTACATATCGAATTCCAGTAACGAGATTAATACTCTTTACAACCACAGTAAACAAAGAAAACGGTTCGAATCATATGCATTCTAACCTTGTGCTGACTCCACTGCTATCCGGAGTCTCCCTTCCCAACTCAGGATACTTGTGTTGGAATCTGCATCCATGTCACAAAACTATCATTAGCTTGAAAAAAAAAGTCAAATTTATCACAAGCCAAACACATATGAAGCAATGTCCTTGATTTTCTGGATGAAAAAATTGAGAGCACACCAACCTGCTAAATGCTCTTGTAAGTTTCCATGAGCCATGTATTCATAAATGAGTGCCAATTTGTCTCCCTCGTCACAGTATCCAACAAGGGTTACCAAATTTCTATGATAAAGTCTCATCAGGAGTTTCACCTGTGCAATTAAATTAAAATCTTACATGAATAGATCATAATATTAGAGTAAGACCAAATTATAAAAGTATAAAGTTCAATAGGGTTATGCTATACCTCTGCTTGGTACTGCTGAACACCCTGAACTGATGATTGAGAGAGTATCTTAACAGCCACCTCCATCCCATCTAAGCGGCCATGATAAACCATTCCAAATCCTCCTTTACCAAGAATTCTCTCAAAATTTTTGGTAATTGTCTGGACCTCTGAGTATGAAAACCGTCGATTCTTGGACTCAACCGAATCCACATTGTTGTTGGATCCTGTCTCTACCTTCCCAACTGATAATGTCATCACAAATTTGACAATCAAATTTCTATCAGATCAATTAACATTTATTTTCTACATTATAATAATTATATATATAATATTTGCATGTTGCAAATTCTAATATGCATACACCTTGTTGTCTTCTCCTTTTAAGGGTAAAAAAGATTGCAAATGCTGCACCTATGAGCACAAGTAACGTAGCAATTGATGCTGCCACAGGAACTATTATATTGCTTTTCTTCTTCTTTTCGCATGAAACTGAAGAGCAAAGGTTCGGATTTCCACCAACACTGGAATCATCAATAATGAAAAGGTTCGGCTATTATAACTAATTAAGCTCTAACATTGTAGTTAGAAAATTGGGAGAGATATTGAAATTATTTATATATGCGTGCGCCATCATCATATATGCGTGCGCCATCATCATATGGATTTCAGAAAACATTCAGAAACCTTAATGATAGTGAACCATTCTTTGATCTTTCAAGGAGTCCATCCGGAACAAAACCAGTCAGCTTGTTTTCATCTAATTTTCTGCACACGCATAATAAAAATATTATTTTTCGTTTATAATTTCGTGTAGCAAAGACTTCGTTTTTAATTTTAATTGTAGATTACCGACTTACAAAATACTCAATGGTAGCTGAGATAAGAAATCAGGCACTGTTCCAGTCAAATTATTGTTTGATAAGTCCCTGACATTACGAACAAAATAGATTATTAGCTGTGATGAGCTGAGGACGCAATCAATGTGAGATTGAGATTGAGATACTAACAAATATTCAAGCAATGTGAGATTTGATAAGGAAGGAGCTATCCCCCCTTTCAATCCACTTGAAGATAAGTTCCTGAGTACATATTCAACAATTTAATTAATAAGAAGAGATCATGATAACTGAAAATTAGTAAGCTCAGTCAATGAATATACTTACAAGGATATAATTCTAGGAGGATAGTAGGAGCTGTCATCACTGCAATTAACACCTTCCCACATGTAAGGTCGTGGGCCACATGGATCTCCTTGCCAGTTTCTCTTCACTCCATACATTGACTTGATGTTTGTGATAGCATCAACTAAAATTTTCAACTGGATATATAAGAGAACTATATATGATAATAATAAAGGATTCAGTAATAAGTAGGAAAAAAAATACCATCTTTCTGGTCAGTTTGTGGTAACAGTTCTTTCACTGTGAAAATTTCTATTGCATTGAGGATTGGAGGATGGGTGGAACTTTCCGTTTTATAGATCGAAAACGAATAATTTCCACCACTCAAGGCTGAAGAGGTGAACAAAGTAGTTGAGGACAATTTAGCAGGACTAAAAGGTCCAAACGAGTGCTTCCCATTCAAGGAGATGTTAAACTGTCTGGATTCATTGGCCCGGAGCTCTTGAATTTCCGCAAAGTACAAGTAAACATAAAATGTGAGGCTGATATCATTATTAGAGTCCAGCCCAAATTCCATGGGCATGCTAGCATTTCTGGGCGTGCCAGCAGATTTCATGATTATGGACGGTGGTTGATAAATATTTACTGAATCAACGTTAAGCGATGTACTTATACTTGTCCAATCTTCGTCACGGCCATGATATGGGGACCAGATCCGATCATAAACATCTTCTTTATACCTAATACAACATTAAAATGGTTCCATAATAAGAAAAAAATATATATAACAAAACTTCAATATTCCTTTGCAAAAGTTTCAATAATCTCACTTTGGAATTTATACTAGTAGAATCGATCTAACGGTTTTTAAATTTGTCAAAATTCTTTTCTAAAATTTCAGTATCTTTCATACACATCATTTAATCAGAAATGTCAAGGGACCTACCCTAAAGTATCTTTAACCTCTCTTGTTGAAAGGTCTCTACCTATTTTCAAACTAGACAACTCCGCTTGATAGTCAAACTTTAAAGTAAGGTGAGTAAACATTAGCACCCCCATTTTTATACAAATATTGTCACGCAAGTTCAACATATGCATCAAACAAATGCATATTGAAATAACAAATGTCAGATAAAATCTAGCTATCAAAGTGTTTGAATCTAATGGTTGAAAATGTGTGTCATAATTTATATTAAAAAGAAAAAAAGAAGAGAGAGAGAGACAGCTGGTCCAGTTTTTTTATTTAAAAAAAAAAAAAAAAAAGGTACCGGCAGAAGGCTCACCTGACTGTCCTATTGATTGTTGGACCAATATCAAACCGTGCAAAAACATTTAGAGATCCTGATTGAGTTTTGTAGATTGTATCTTTCAAAAGCCTCATCTCTAATGCCGAAATGAAAGGAGTCCCAGAACCCGTATTCACAAGACAAAAATATAAATAACTTGATGAAAGAACATGAATGATCTCCTTATTCAATACAAATGATGATGCAGTTTCAATCTTAACGGATTCCCAATAATTAGGTCCTATATGGAGATCAAATATTGGAAATTTATTTTGTTCATCATAATTTCCATACAGGAAACTTGCTCTTATCAAATATTTATTCCCTTTGGTGAGGTTTAACTTGTAACAATTTCTGATCCCCTCAGGAAAGCTTCTGACATACCACCTCTGTTGCAGTGTAACTGCTTGGAATTCAGGCAATATTTTCTTCCCGATTCCAGTATCTATGAAAGCAGCATCCGAAATGTAATTTATTCCCGTTGTTGCTTCCGTGTAGTCAGAATCTCTCGGCGACCCACAATCCAAACTAATGAATCCTGCGAAAAAGAAGCAGAGAGAGAGCCTTAAGATAATTACTTCCATTAATTGTTAGATAAGATTGATAGACATAGGACAAAGTTTTCATTAAAAATGATAAGAGAATAACTGATTTATTAACTTTCAGGATTTGAAAATTCTTGATAATACAACAAATCCTACACAGTTTACTTGACCCTTGTTTCAATAAGCCTTTTCATTTAATGAAATCTTAAAAAGTTATTAATCAATTTAATATTTAGATATGCTAAAACCTGATTGATCCTGAGCGTGAACCACAGATTGAAGAGAAAAGCAACCAAATGCTACTGCAAAGAGGAAAAGTCCATACATCTTCAGCATCATCTCTGTTTTCATTAAGCAGGAAAATGAAGTGGCTATAACCATTATGTAATTTGTGTGATTATATATAACAACAAAATATAATATTTTGGCAACTTGATACAAGTAGTTATCAGATTACTGAGTCAAAAAATATACCTGCTACGTAAAATAAATTTGTACTGCATCATACAAGATCTGACTTTATTGCATTTATATATATTATAAAAATTAACCAAACAAACAAGCTGACCAAGCTGATTGTACCGTACGTCCGTACCTTTCATAAAAGAAAAGTTCAAAGAGATGATGATAAAGCAGTACTGTTTAAAAATGGAGCTAGCTTGGAAGGAAGACCACAAGACAGAATCACTAGTAATTTGAAATCTGCACTAGTTAGTGAACTAGTGAACAATTCACAATATTATTATTAAGAATATTATTTATTAATATTCTTAATAATAATATTGTGAATTTTGTTTGGTTTGGGGGATTTTTGTGCTGCTCTGTTTGGTTGGGTGGTGGCCCTGTTTTTTTAGCTTTGTGTTGTTTCCCATGTTAGCCTTGTGGCTTTCTTTTATAATATAACCATTTAAAAAAAAAATTTATTAAGAATATTGTTCTAACACAGGTATTTCTAATTAAGAAAAATAAAATACAATAATGTATATAACTATATATATATATGTCGAAAAGTCCAAGTCAATGAGTATGTACATGTTCGTACATGCGTACATGTTTGTACATAAAATGAAAATCAATGGCCTTCCTAAAGTGTACGTCTGCACTCTGCTTATTTTTATATGTTTGGGATTTTAATAAATTTCCATATTCTATTAGGGTAATTTGCTATGTAAAATATAAAAATAAAATTGTAAGTCCAAGTCAATGACAATGAGTACATATTTGTACGTTATCTCTAAGCACTCCACTTGCTATATAAAGAATTGAGACAATTATTGCAGTTCAATCACATACTATAATCTATACCATATTTTTTAAACAAAAAAAAAAAAAAGATAATCTAATCTAATATTAGTACTCTTTTTTATTTAGATTGATTTTCAAGTTTGTGAAAATAGAAAGATAAGAGCAAATGTTGATAAAAGTCTCAAGGTGTTTGATTAAATGTTTTGAGAGAAATATTCAGAACTCTGAGAATTTCATTAATGGCTTCCTTGAAGCTTTGTTTATCAATATCAAAAACAATATATTTTGGAGTCGCAAACTTCTCGTGACTTCCTGATTATTATATATATATACAAATAATCTTTTGCTTAATCTAAACGCCAACTACCTGACTTCTAACAACTATCCTGGAAATCAGGAAAGCTCATCCAATAATGAGATGACACATAAGCTATTGTAATTGACTCATTTTCCCAGACTAACTTTCTTCCTATCAAGTCTCTGAAGCTTTACTTTACTCTGATAGTGAGCTTTATCAATCTCACGTGTTGCTAGACCAGTGTAAGGTTGTGAACCTTTACACAACTATCCTGAAAATCAGGAAAGCTCATCCAATAATGAGATGACACATCAGCTATTGTAACTGACTCATTTTCCCAGACTAACTTTCTTCCTATCAAGTCTCTGAAGCTTTACTTTACTCTGATAGTGAGCTTTATCAATCTCACGTGTTGCTAGACCAGTGTAAGGTTGTGAACCTTTACACAACTATCCTGAAAATCAGGAAAGCTCATCCAATAATGAGATGACACATCAGCTATTGTAACTGACTCATTTTCCCAGACTAACTTTCTTCCTATCAAGTCTCTGAAGCTTTACTTTACTCTGATAGTGAGCTTTATCAATCTCACGTGTTGCTAGACCAGTGTAAGGTTGTGAACCTTTACACAACTATCCTGAAAATCAGGAAAGCTCATCCAATAATGAGATGACACATCAGCTATTGTAACTGACTCATTTTCCCATACTAACTTTCTTCCTATCAAGTCTCTGAAGCTTTACTTTACTCTGATAGTGAGCTTTATCAATCTCACGTGTTGCTAGACCAGTGTAAGGTTGTGAACCTTTACACAACTATCCTGAAAATCAGGAAAGCTCATCCAATAATGAGATGACACATCAGCTATTGTAACTGACTCATTTTCCCAGACTAACTTTCTTCCTATCAAGTCTCTGAAGCTTTACTTTACTCTGATAGTGAGCTTTATCAATCTCACGTGTTGCTAGACCAGTGTAAGGTTGTGAACCTTTACACAACTATCCTGAAAATCAGGAAAGCTCATCCAATAATGAGATGACACATCAGCTATTGTAACTGACTCATTTTCCCAGACTAACTTTCTTCCTATCAAGTCTCTGAAGCTTTACTTTACTCTGATAGTGAGCTTTATCAATCTCACGTGTTGCTAGACCAGTGTAAGGTTGTGAACCTTTACACAACTATCCTGAAAATCAGGAAAGCTCATCCAATAATGAGATGACACATCAGCTATTGTAACTGACTCATTTTCCCAGACTAACTTTCTTCCTATCAAGTCTCTGAAGCTTTACTTTACTCTGATAGTGAGCTTTATCAATCTCACGTGTTGCTAGACCAGTGTAAGGTTGTGAACCTTTACACAACTATCCTGAAAATCAGGAAAGCTCATCCAATAATGAGATGACACATCAGCTATTGTAACTGACTCATTTTCCCAGACTAACTTTCTTCCTATCAAGTCTCTGAAGCTTTACTTTACTCTGATAGTGAGCTTTATCAATCTCACGTGTTGCTAGACCAGTGTAAGGTTGTGAACCTTTACACACCTGATCTAATTCCTTATTCTCCATCTCTGTTTTCTTCACTTGTTTGGATAACAGTTGCTCAGGTCTAGAACAATTTCCTTCTTCTCTAACATGTTTAATAAAATCCATCTATAGTTTGTAATATTAGCAATATATGAATTCGGTTTTTTTTTTTTTTAGAGGAGGACTCGAACCCATAACCTCGTGGTGCGTGTGTGAGGACTTTACCACCGTACCAATCTCATCTCATCTCATCTCATCATTTATTTTTCTTTTTCAAACTATAAGAAAATCAAAGATTTCGGAGAATAATGTTAATATTCTGATGGGTGGAGTTGATGGACTTCTTCGGCTATTATTTTAACAGAGTGATTTCTCATTTTAGTCATTAGTGCAATATAACTCTCAACTCATTTAAAAAACAAAAGCTACATAAAATCATATGTTCCCCTATAACAAATACAACCTATTAAATAATGCATTAGGTTTTAGTTAATCAAGTATTTACCCTTCAAAGAATTATATATTTATAGTCCATGTGGTCAAGAAAAAATAGTTGAACACTATTGTGATTGTGCCCCAAAAACCATATTTTGATTGCGCCCCGACTATATCAACTGTACTTGAACTATTAGATAATCATAGTCGGTGATAACATTACTGTTCCCATCGCTATTACAAAACCGTACATGAGATTTTCACCTCATACGGCTCCTCAGGGCCACAAATAAATGTAATGACAATATTGTTATTATAGGATAGATACAGAGTCAAAATTAATCCTTGGAATTCTATTTGCTATAAGAATAAATATGTGATTCAACTCCATCTATAAAAAACGACTTAAATTCGGCACACAAATAATACATCTGAATGAATTTTTTTTTTTAACAGCAGTTATATTAAGGCCACAAAAGGGCAACACGAAGTAAAAACAGAACAAGAAATAGAGCACCAGCCTACAACACAGCCAGGCAACCGAAAAACAACAAAGCCAAAGCAAAGGCCAAAAACAGGGGAAGCTGGAAACAGCCTACTACACACACTCAACAATCACATATTTCCCCACTCATGCTAGAACCCTTCTTAGCCAGCGAATCCACGAACGAATTGGAAGCACAAGAGTTGAAGACAATCCTAGTATTGCCAAGGAGCCTCAACAAGAAGCAACATCTGAATGAAGTCTTGTATGTTTGAAAAAGTTGGTAAATCGATCTATTACCTTGCTAGGGAAGATAATTCAGTAAGAGTATTCAAATTTATAGATTCAATAGAATCTTTTGATTCATTACTCTCCTGGTTGACCTTCGTACGAGCTATCTCAATCGCTAAACACTCGTTCAATTCCATCACTACTTGAGTCATGGTCGGCCTGCTTGTCAAGTTTGGAGAAACCGAGGCCATAGCTATTTTTACAGCTTTTCGGACACAGTTGATGTTGAAATCTCCATTTAATCTTGGATCAACAATATTCTTAATATCCCCTTTTGCAAGCATGAAACTCACCCATTGAGTTATATGAGTCCTCTCAACGGATTTTTCAATCACGGGTGTTGACGGTGAAATTTGGATTGCCACGCACTCAACAATTATATCAATCTAATATAAAATGAGAAAATAAAGAATGCATGCAAGAGACAGATTTTACGTGGAAAACCCTTGAATGGGAAAAAACCACAGCGCCCCCTGAGGGCAGAAAAATAATACTAGACTTATTGCTTTGTTTACACACTCAGATCTCTCATACAATTGCTCTCTTCTCTCAATTTTCGAACCCCTTCCTCATGGGATAGATGGTTTTATTTATACCTGTCTAATTAGGGTTTCCCTTTGTTTTTAGCCGTGTTGGTGGTAGGTTTCCCTTTTTGATTCGTACTAGGATTCCCATGATGTCGCGGATCCGGATATGTTCTTATCTCTTTTTCTCTTTATGTTTCCTTGTTGCCGTAGGTCTTCCAAAGGTTTGGATTTATTTCTGTGTTTCTGCCGAGTCGGTTCAGGCCCAGTATGCTGATGCAGCGAGTACTTTCAATCCTGGGTTTTATCCTTTGGCGACCACGTTTCTACCTTTGGCGAGTATATATCTAGCTTTGGCGACCACACCTTTGACTTTATTGATTTGAGGTATTTAACATTGACTTGCCACTTTTTCTCCCCTGACCCGGTCAATGAGTGACGTGGCAATCATTTATTGACTCCTTTGGTGACGTGTCTGTTTAGCGAATTTATACATACAACAATACCCCCATAAATACTTCGAGCCGGGCGAATGACTTATTCTTTTTACTTTGTTTGCCTCTGCGGGCAGTATTTATATCTATGCTTTTTTAAAATTTCGGCGCATTCTATAGTTAACTCTCTCTTTCTTCTTTTCACCACACGTTGCATTTGATTGGTTGATTCTTCCGGTGCAAGCTTTTAATTGTAGCCACACAATTTCCAGCCCTTCCACTTACTTAACAGGTGAAAGGACATTCTGACTGCTTGGTGATCCCCGAGACGCCACATGTCCAATACTTGGTAGTGACTATTGCGGCTGGTTACTGTGGCCGTCACTTACATTAATTACATATCTTTTATTTGATTTTCTCTATTTTTTTTTTTTTGAATTTCAAAGTTCCCTCTTTTTAAGGCCCGATCGTTTCTTCTTCCTCACTTTGCTCTTTCCATTTATTTTTCTATTTTCTCCTTTGTTTTTCTCTCAAAACAGAGTTCCTTCATCTCCCTTAGAAATTTCTGCCACGAATTTCTTCTATTCTATTTTACTGTCAGACGGCTTGCCTCGAAATCAATCGTGCTTATTTCTCGATGCCCCCAAATCTCTTGCTCATCCTCCGAACCTAGGGTTTTTCTGGTGAGTTTTCATGGATCCCTCACGTTCTTCTTTTTTTAATCGGATGATGCAAGCTATGGAGTTTGGTGACAAATGTATTGCAGACAAAATTGAATCTCTGATTCGTAATTTTCGCCCGGATTCTCCGGTCCCAATTTCTATTTATGTTCCGTCTTCTGAAGATGATTTTATTCCTAACATTTCTCCTCCGTCTTCCAGTGGTGATTCTCCAGCAATGCCGAGATCCTCTAAACCAGGTGGCAGTAAGCGACGCGCCTCTAGGGCTCCTCGCGAATCCCTACTGGATGCGCAGACGACTGTTGACTCCGACGTCGAAGATCATCAAAGGGATAGGCTGTATTTTTCATTGGATCGTCCGTGTTCCTTTGACACGGAAGTTAACGTGGTTGGCGAGGACGAGCTCCGTAAATATAAGAGTCATTTTGACATTCCAGACTCAGTGACTTTGATGTTACCTGGCGATCGAGCAATATGGAATCCTCCCGAAAATGCGGTCGCCATCTATGGTGCCATGCTCAGCTGTGGGGTAACCCTTCCTCTTCAGCCTTTCATCGCCAGGTTTCTTGCGGAGGCTCGAATTGCACCGGCACAACTCGCTCTAAATAGTTATAGGATATTGATGTGCCTGTGCCTAATGTGGAAGCTGAAGGGTTATGGGCCCCCCACACCTCGCGAGATTCGCCATCTTTATACGCTAAGACAGGCGGGCAATGGTGGCACGTATTTCCTTCTCTTTTCGCCTGTGGAGAACTGGATCCCTGAGGGTGTGGCGAACCCTGGTCAAGTAGAGGTTTCCAGTGACGAGAAGAAAAAGGGTTTCATTTGGGGCTTTCCCACTTCAAACAAGAGGTGGAAAAATAGTTGGTTTCTCGCTGGTGGCGAGTGGGGTCGAGATGTGCCTGCCAGCAGTCGCCGTAACCTTTCGACGAAGAAAGTTCCCAGGCACTTCACATCTCCTGAATCCTGGTCAAAGGCAGTCCCTGTTTTGCTGGATAGGGAGATTTCTCACCTCGTCGCAGCGGCCGTTCTTCCTTTGGACTCAAGGGATAGATCCTTCCTCTTGGATGAGGAGAAAATGATCTCTCAGCAGATTTTCACACGTCTACCTGCTAGGCTTCCTCGCTGTAAGTCTTTATCCATTTCTCCTTTTGTATTACTGTTTCATTTTATTCTGTTAGTGACAATTGGTTTATTTCTCTTGCAGTGTGTGACTTTGATACTGTTTACGATTTGCAAGCCCGGGTAGTGAAGAATTTCGAGGCTTCCAGCAAAAGACATGCTGCTGGTTTGGCCAAGGAGGGAATTGCTAGCCTGGATGGTGATGATCCTTCGGACGGCGAGGAAACTGGTGATGTTTTGGGGGGAGGTGCCGAGTCAAGGCGGCCCCCTATGCGTGCAGAGGTTGCTGCGAGTACTCCTGTTGCGACTACTCCTGCTGCGACTACTCCTACTGCGACTACCCCCAGTCGTAAAGGTAAGGAGAAAGTTAGTGCTTCAGGGGGGGTCAGTGACATCCCTATTTTTGACGCAGATGTCCCTGAGACTCCTCTTGATCCTGCGAGTGATCTGGCCCCTAGAGCTGGTAGAGGTAAACGCCCAGCTGAGAGTACACCTGATCATGCTGCTCGACCCCCTAAGCGGGCATCAAGGGTGGTGCAGTATGTCGTCTCTTCGGACGAGGAAGGTGCTGATGAGCCAACTCTCGCCGAAACTCCCTCTATTCAAACGGACGTTCACGAGGGTCCTGCTGAGGGGACTACTGCAGCGGTGCCTCCCTCCGAGGAGGTTAATGAATTGAATATCCCCGCTTCTACTCCGCCCCGAACAGCTTCTCCTCCAGTGGCCATGGGTGAGTCAAATGTCTTTTCAGATCAGCCTAGGCCGTCTGGTCGGCCAGAGCCGATTGATCAGCCAGGACCATCCAAGCAATCTGGGACTTCTACTTCTAGTTTGGGTTTTGCCCATGAAGCTCCTCCCGTGGGACCCACTGAAGCCGATGAAGGGACCGTGTCTCTTTCTGATTTTTTGGCTACTGAAATCTGCTCCCACTTGATCAATAATGATGTGTACATCGGTGAAGGTTGGGAGCATGTTAAAGGCAAGTCTTGCAACAGAAAGATGGAGTTTTTCTTCAACTGCCATTCTTCGGTAAGCTTCTCGCCACAAATCTCTATATCTTTTTCATATATACTTCATAATTTGGATGTTTCTCTTTTCAGATGATGTCTGAGTTGGCTGATAATTATAAGTATGAGAACAAAGCTTCCCGGGAGATTAAGCGTTTGCGAGAGCAGGCTTCTACTTTGGCTGCTGAGAAGCTTTCTGCTGAAGAATCTCATGCTCAACAGCTTACTCAGCTAAGAGAGTCCGCAGATGGTTACCTGTTTGCTCAACTAGCTACCGAAGAAAAACTGTCTGCTGCTGAGGAGGAGATTTGCTCATTGAAGGAGCATTTGTCTGCTAATCAAGAATCCCTCGCAGCGCATTTGGAGGCTGAGCGGGTAGCTGAGGAGGATAAGGAGAAAGCTGAACATGAGGTGCTGGATTTGCGCAATCAATTGTCTTCGCGTGAACTCATCTTCGATAATCTGAAAGCTGTGCTGGAGGTTGAAGCAATTGATCGTTTCAAGAGATCCCCTGCCTACGATGCGCTTTTGTTGCGCGAATTTGAAAAAGGCATGAGGCAGTCGAAGAAGTTTTTCGCCATGAAGGATCATTCGAATGAGAAGGCTCTGAGGCGCTTCGACAGGTCTTTTCAACAGCATATGGCCAGTGGTGTGGGCTCGATTAAAGGGCAAATAAAATGATGGAAAGCCCACTGCCGTTATAACAGGACTGAACCTCATCCTATGCATTTAGAAATCCCCAGCAAGCGTGCCTTCAATACTTACTATTCGGGTCAGAAGGGCAGCTTTTCTGGTTCTGGTGCTGAGCCCGACTTGGGTCCTGTTGCTGGAAGGGATTATGAGCCTTTCATGCCAGAAGGGGATGAGGAAGTTACCTGGCCTTCGGAAGAGGATATCGAAGATGAGGAAGACAGCGAGGGCCCTCCTGCAGCTAGTTGAGCTTTGGGTCTTTTACACTGTAGGATTGTAAATTTTTATATCTTCTGTTTTTCTTTTGCACCTTAATTCGTAATTCTTCAATTGTAAATGACTTTTTTAAGTTATAAACTTTTTGTCTTTGTTCAGCTGCCTTTGCTGAGTTTTCGGCTTACTCAGTATTTCACCAAGTTTTTGGCATATTTTATAGCTTTATTCAGCTGCCATTGCTAAGTTTTCGGCTTACTCAGTTTTTCACCAAGTTTTTAGCATATTTTATAGCTTTATTCAGCTGCCATTGCTGAGTTTTCGGCTTACTCAATGTTTGTCAGGACGTATCCGACCATACACCAAGTTTTCAACATGTATATTTATTCAGCTGCCATTGCTGAGTTTCAGCATATTATTGGGACGTCTCCCTCTTGCCTTTTTTTTTTGTTTCCAGCTGGCTTTCTCGCCCTTCTAAGGATTTTATTTTATCTTGCTAGTTCTCATTGCTGCGAGTATGAAACTCGTCTTTATGTGATGGTAGTTGTGCAATGGCGAATGCCTTTTATGACTGGCGAGTGAAGTCTCGAATTTTCAGTAATAAATTACTCTTTATTGAATGCTTTCTGCAACTTATGTTAACATAGTCACAGAAAAAATACTAAATCAAAAACTGTTCTAAGAAATAAAAAGGTTGAAATAAATCTTAAAAGCAAGGAAAAAATTAAGGATAATATATCTTCAAGTACTGCGCATTGCATGGACGGGGTAGTTCGCCAAAACCTTCTCGAGTAATGTGATATGCCCCGTGGCCAGCTATGCCTGTAATTTGATAAGGCCCTTCCCATTTGTCTGCGAGTGATCCTGCAGCTTTATCCCTTGTTCCTGGGTTCACCCTTTTCAGCACTAAGTCGCTAAGCGAGAACCTTCTTTCACGCACATGTGAGTTGTAATATCTGGCTACCCTCTGTTGGTACGTAGTATTCCTTATTTGTGCGCGCTCTCTTCTTTCTTCTAATTCATCCAGACCGCATTTTAGCATATCAATGTTGAGTTATGGTTGAAAGAGTTGTACCCTTGGTGAAGAGAAAGATGTTTCCACGGGAATGACAGCTTCAGCTCTATATGCCATGGAGTATGGGGTGTCACCTGTTGAACCCCTTTCTGTTGTTCGATATGCCCAGAGTACCTGTGGTAATTTATTCGCCCAGCTGCCCTTTTTCGCTACCAATTTAGCTTTCAGGTTGTGTTTTATGATTTTGTTCACTGCTTCAGTCTGGCCATTTGTCTGTGCGTGTGCTGGGGAGGCGTAGTAGTTGTTGATGCCGTACTTGTCACACAGCTCCCTGAATTTCTTACCATCAAATTAGGTCCCATTGTCCGTGATGATCGTGTTTGGTATCCCGAATCTGTACAGGATATTTTTCTTTACAAAGCTTATAGTGTTTGCTTCTGTTATATGCACCAACGGTTCGGCTTCTACCCACTTCGTAAAATAACCCATAACTACTATAGCGTGCTTTGCTCCTCCAGTTGCTGTTGGCATCGGGCCGATCAAGTCAATTCCCCACATGGCGAATGGCCAAGGCGAGGTAATACTTTACAGAAGTTCAGGTGGTTGACGGGTGTTATTGGCAATTTTTTGACACGCCTCACATCTCGCTGCCACTCTTTTGGCGTCGGTAAATAGTGTTGGCCAGTAAAAACCCTGCCTTAATGTTTTGTGGGCTAGGCTGACACCCTCAGCGTGGTTCCCACAATTTCCACTATTTATGCTTCTCAAGATACCTTCTGCTTCTTCAGGTCCGACACATCTCTGCAGTGCCCTTGAGTACCCTCTTTTGTACATTTCTCCATTGAGTACTAAATATCTTGTAGCTCTGTACTTCAATCGTTTTGCCTTTAATGGGTCACTTGGGAGTACATCATTGACGAGATATTCTTTGATTGGTGTGATCCAGCTGTTCCTCTCGCCAAAGACTACCCCTACTTCTTTTGATTTGACTATACTCGGCTGCAATAGGCGGATCATAGAGATATTTTTGGGCCAGATGTTGATTGTGGCAGATGCCAACTTGGCCAAGGCATCAGCCTGCTCATTTTCTTTTCTGGGGACATGAATAATCCTTTATTCTTTAAATCTTTCCGGTAACTCCCTTGGTAATTCTAGGTAGGTGATCATGCTTTCATCTCTCGCCTGGTATTCATCTAGCACCTGATTGACAACAACTTGAGAGTCGCTGAAGATTTCTACCTCATCTGCTCCTAGGACTGTGCAAACTTTTAAACCTGCTATGAGTGCCTCGTATTCAGCTTGATTGTTAGTAGCTTTGAAGTCAAAACGCAAGGCACATTCGACTGAATCTCCTTCCGGGGTTGACACTACTACCCCTGCCCCGCTGCCGTGCGTGTTTGACGACCCGTCAACGCGGAGCTGCCATTTGAATATTTTCTTATTTTGCTCCACCATCATTCTCGCCACCTCTATGCTTGGCTCGGTGAACTCTGCTACAAAGTCTGCCACTGCCTGGGCTTTAATTGCTGTCCTTGGGAGATACTCTACATCGAATTCACTTAATTCGATCGCCCACTTCGTTAATCGACCGGATACTTCTGGTTTCTGCAGAATTAATTTTAGTGGGCAGTTGGTGTATACCCCGATTTTATGAGCCTGGAAATATGGCATTAGCTTTCTTGCTGCTGTTATTAGAGCGAGTGCCATTTTTTCAGCCGGCGAGTACCTTGTTTCGGCTGGTAACAGTGCTTTGCTGGTGTAGTATATTGGTTTCTAGATCCCCTCTTCCTGTCTTACTAGCACGGAACTTGTGGCTGCTTTAGAGACGGACAAGTACATATACAGTGTTTCTCTTGTTTCTGGTTTTGATAGCAGCGGTGCCTGCCCAAGGTAATCTTTCAGGGCCTGGAAAGCTCTTTCACATTAATCCTCATTCCACTCGACTCCCTTTCCTTTCTTTAGAGCTTTGAAAAATGGTAGGCATCGGTCTGTTGATTTAGCTATGAACCTGCTCACCTCAGCGATGCCAGGCACCCCGTGAGCCTTTGGACGTCCTTCAAAGTACTTGGCGAAACCATTTTTGCTAATGCTTGGATTTTATCAGGGTTCACCTCTATTCCTCTTTGATGTACTTGATATCCGAGAAACCTCCCAGATGGTACGCAGAATACGTATTTTACTGGATTCAACTTCATTCCGTACCTAACCAACACATCGAATGTCTCCCTCAGGTCATCTGTATGTTTATCTGCTGTGATGCTTTTTGTCAGCATATCGTCAACGTAAACCTCCATATTTCTTCCTATTTGTCTAGCGAACATTTTGTTGACTAGGCGCTGGTAAGTTGCTCCAGCGTTCTTCAGGCCGAATGGCATGACTGTGTAACGGTATAACCCTTGATCTGTGGTGAATGCTGTCTTCTCCTTGTCTAGCTTGTGCATTTTTATCTGGTTATATCCTGAATTTGCATCCATGAAGCTCAACGTCTCATGTCCGACTGTTGCATTGACTAACTGGTCAATTCTTGGTAGCGGGAAGCTATCCTTAGGGCAGGCCTTGTTCAGATCAGTGAAGTCGACGCACATCCTCCATTGGTTGTTCTTCTTTTTCACTAGAACTACATTCGCCACCCATTCCGGGTACTTGACTTCTCTGATTGATCCTGCAGCGAGCAACTTTGACACCTCCTCTCTTATTGCTGCACTTCTTTCTGGGTTAAAGCTTCTCCTTTTTTGCACAACTGGTTTACATTTTTCGTTTACAGCCAGGTTGTGTGAAATCACGCTTCTGTCTATTCCCGGCATGTCTTCATGGCACCAAGCGAAAATCTCCTTGTACTCCTTCAGCAAGTTCGTCACATCTCTCTTAATTCGTTCAGTCAGCCTTGCTCCGATCTTGACTGTTTTGTCCGGTTCTACTTCGTTTAAGACAATCGACTCAGTTGGCTCTTCCTTTTCTCTACCCATTTTGTCCCTTGGGTCCAGTTCAAAGGTTTCCGGATTATCTTCCTGCACTTCCTTGTCTACCTCGAATATGCTTAAGGTTTCCATCCCTGCCTTATCTTTGAAGATTGATAGGTTGGCGCGGTGAGCCATCTTCTGTGACCCTTTCAATTCCCCGACACCAAATTCTGTGGGGAACTTTATTTTCAACGCGTGGGTTGAAGTAATAGCTCGGGCTTTGTTAAGAAATGGTCGGCCAGGCAAAGCGTTATACGGCCAATTATAGATGTCGACTACAACAAAGTCCAGCAGGATCGTTCGCCGGCATGGTGCTGTACCAAACCTTACCGGCAGCTTTACAGTTCCTAACGATCTCACTTCTGCACCACCGAAACCTTTCAACGGCACATGGAAAGGTTCAAGATCTTTTCTGTCCAGCTGCAACTCATCGTATACCCTGGCACTTAAAATGTCAGCTGAACTCCCGTTGTCAATCATTACCCGAAGGACATCCCTATGGGCTATTCGAACCCCCACTACGATTGCATCGTTAGGCTTTGCATCAATTCCGTCTGAGTCTTCTGCTGTAAACGTTATGGGATCATGTCCTTCTCTTCCTTTCTTGGGGTTTCTTTGCACAGAATTGATCTCCATGCTTCTGCTTTCATACATTACTTCTCGGACTTCTGACATCCTTTCTCGATTGCTTCTCCCAGTATGAGGTCCGCCAAAAATGGTGTTTATGGTGGCGTTAGGGCTGTTTCTCCTTGGACTCTTTCTTTCCTGCTCGTTTCCTTGGCGGCTATCCTGGCGACCACCATGCTTGTCCCCCTTCAAAGCAAAGTCCTTCAGGTGCCCATCTCTGATCAAGCTTTCAATGTGATCGCGCAGCTAGAAACATTTTGAAGTTTCATGCCCATGATCTTTATGGAATCGGCAGTACTTAGTTGTATCTCTCCTGGCATTTGCTGATTGCTGCCGAGGGTATTTAGCGAGTCCTTTGTCTTCTACCACAGAAAGTATCTCCTCCTGATCGCCAGTTAAAGAGGTGTAATGGTTGTACCTTCCTCGAAATCTATTGGCTCGAGTGTTTCCTTTGCTCTCTCTTGGATGTCCCTTTTGGCCCTTCTCATCTTTCTGGCGATCACGTGACTGCATCTTTTTGTCATCCTTATGGTCCGATTTTGAGTCAGGCTTGTGCCCATGTACGTAGCTACCCTCTTGCGCTACTTCTTCTTCTTCTTCTTCTTCTTCTTCTTCTTCTTCTTCTGCCAGTGCATAGTCGCCAGCTATTTCCATCATCTCCTCATAAGTTTTCGGTCTATCTCTTCGTAGGTCAAAGGATAATCGTCCACTTTGCAGCCCATTGGTGAAAGCGGCGATCACAGCTACATCATTGGCGTCCTCAATTTGAGCAACTTCCTTCCCGAATCTTGCTAGATACTTCTTGATTGACTCATTACGTTCCTGCTTCAAGTTTGATAGATGAGCGAGTGACTTTCTTCTCTGGACACTCCCCATGAATTGCCTTATGAATGCTTTACTGAGGTTTGAGAAACTGCTTATGCTTCCGGGTGGAAGTTTTCAAAACCACCTGAAGGCGAGGTCGCCGAATGTTTGCGGGAAGGTGAGGCACAACAGCCCGTCATTGGATGAATATTGGGCCATAATATTACGGAATCGGTGAACATGCTCCTTCGGATCCCTGTTCTCCTTATATTGCTCAATGGTTGGCATTCTAAATCTGTCTGGAAATTGGGTGCGAGCAATAGTTTTGATGAATGGGCTATCTGACTCATCATTGGAAGATACGTTACGACCATACCTTCGTGCCATCGCTGAAACTTTTCTTGATAGTTCTTGTAGGGTGACATCTCGCTGACCAGTTGGTTCTTCTGCTGGATCGAGTCTACTCTTGATTGTCATTCTACCATGATTGCCTCTATCATCCGGGCTTCTTCGATCTTCTGTGCTCTCGGATCTTCTTCGTCGTGCTCTTTTGGATCGTAATTCCCTTCGTGGACGAGGACTCTTATCTTCAGACGAGATGAAACGGTGTCTCCGCCGGTTCCTTTGGTAGGTGTCACTGGAATTGACCCCATGTGTTCGTATCTGGTCTCGTTCCTCCCTAGATTCTTCATTCATCACACCTTTTCCCTTTCTTTGTTTTCCCCCTTCGAAATCCTCAGGGTGGTCCTGGGGAGTCTCTTCAGTAGATTGCCTCGCTTGAGCATCAGGGGTTACAACGTGAACTTCCGACCGCAGTCTTCAGGGTGGATGGATTCCAGGAGTGGTTAACTCGTAAGGAGAAGAAACTCCCAACCCTATGGGAAGCGAAAGCCCTATCTTGCTAGCCTCGCTGATTAAGTTTACCAATGCAATTTGAAAGTGCTGCAGAACCCCGGGGTCGGCTGCTCTGGTTCCTGGCGTTGCCGCCGATTGTTCCCCGATCGCCACCGCCCTATCTCCTGTCGGCGCGGTTGGTTCAATAATTAGATCTCCGCTGGAGTTACCATCTTTGTCACTGTCATTCATATTCTTCAATTCGCAAAGGTTCCTTGAAGTTTCTGTTCAAATCACCCCCTCCTTCTAGCGCCAATTGTTGACGGTGAAATTTGGATTGCCACGCACTCAACAATTATATCAATCTAATATAAAACGAGAAAATAAAGAAAGCATGCAAGAGATAGATTTTACGTGGAAAACCCTTGAATGGGAAAAAACCACGGCGCCCCCTGAGGGCAGAAAAATAGTACTAGACTTATTGCTTTGTTTACACACTCATATCTCTCATACAATTGCTCTCTTCTCTCAATTTTCGAACCCCTTCCTCATGGGATAGATGGTTTTATTTATACCTGTCTAATTAGGGTTTCCCTTTGTTTTTAGCCGTGTTGGTGGTAGGTTTCCCTCTTTGATTCGTACTAGGATTCCCATGCTGTCGCGGATCCGGATATGTTCTTATCTCTTTTTCTCTTTATGTTTCCTTGTTGCCGTAGGTCTTACAAAGGTTTGGATTTATTTCTGTGTTTTTGCCGAGTCGGTTCAGGCCCAGTATGCTGATACAGCGAGTACCTTCAATCCTGGGTTTTATCCTTTGGCGACCACGTTTCTACCTTTGGCGAGTATATATCTAGCTTTGGCGACCACACCTTTGACTTTATTGATTTGAGGTATTTAACATTGACTTGCCACTTTTTCTCCCCTAACCCGGTCAATGAGTGACGTGTCAATTATTTATTGACTCCTTTGGTGACTTGTCTGTTTGGCGAATTTATACATACAACAACGGGTTTTACTTGAAATTATTTCTAAGAGTGTTAGCAAACAAACGTCACTTTACGCGCGGAAACGTTGCCGGATAGAACACAAACAAATACAATAACAAAGAAAAGATAAGATGAAGAGAAGTAATTTAGATCCAATCACACATAACACAAGAATTTACATGGAAACCCAAATCAGGGAAAAAACCACATCTGTTAGGACAACAAGAGAAAGTTCCAATATGTAGTAAATTGTTACAACCACACAGTCAGGTTCTCTCTCTAAATAATACCCCAAACCAAATTACACTCAATGCTCACTTTGAGATCTCTTTGGTATTTGATATTTTGCTCCACCACTCTCAGGTGTTTTTAACACACCTAATAACCTAGTTATTATGGTCTATTTATATGAATTACAGTGAGTTTAAGCTAAAAGGAAATCCTACTTCTATACGTACAAGAATTACTTGTTCTACATAAATACTATTTCCTATTTATGACAAGTCTTCTTTTAAGGAGAAATCCTTTCCCTATTAGAACTTCTATAAGCAACATATTTCCTCTTTCATGAATATTTCCTGATTTAACGCATGTTTGTGATTGACTACGATTCAAGTTGCAGTTGGTCACCCACTTCCTAAACTGTGTTGAACTTGACCACTCTGAAAACTGTGATCCATGCGCCACATCATCATCGACCGCTGTCGGTACCGCTGTGGAAGCCACAGCCCTTTCCACAGCGGTATCCACTAGAATTGGACTGCTCTCCATTGCGCTGCAGAAATTCACAGTGCTGACCACCGCTGTCATTACCGCTGTCAAAGCCACAGTGGCAGTGACAACGGTTTGCACTGTTCTTCGTTTTTACTGTTAGTCACGTCCTCCATACCTCCCTCAAACATAACCTCATACTCCCAAACGCTCTCATGTCTTCAGGAAGTCTCCACATTGGTAAATTGTGTTTGGTAACCATTGGAGAATTCAAGCCATATCCAACAATCTTTCCTTATGGCGAGAATTCCCAAACTTGTCCTCAACTACGATCCTGTCATCAAGAATCAACATACCCACCACTAGGTATAAACACTTAGGAAACAACCATCCCAAGATTTCACCGACACATGTCAAAATTTACCTTGCATAAAATTATGGTGCAACTCCTCACGTTAGGTTCCTAGGGAGTTCGCTCAGCCATCGGCATCCTTGTCCACCACACACCTTGCATCACTTCCTAACCAATGTCTGTGCGCAATTGTGGACCCGCTATCAGCTACATCCTTTTCACGGCAACTAACGGTCATGTCATGAGGATGTTTATGCCCCTTTAGAGGACATCGCTATAGTCGTCAAACTCAGAGAGGCGATTGCCGGATCACCCTCTTTGGAGCCCTTAGCCGCACTTGTCTTCTTATTTTTACAATCCTTCCTTATGTGTCCAGACTGTCCACATCCCAACAAGTGACTCTCCTTTTGGAGTTCCCATTTTTCCTGTCAACCAAAAGAACAGAGTTATCAAAAGATTTACCTTCACTCTTTAGCCTTTGTTCCTCATAAATAAGTTTGTTCGCTACATCTCCAAAGCATATGGTTGAACTCCCATACATCAAGATTGGCTTCATATGTGCATAGGATGGTGGAAAGGACCAGATAAGTCTAAGACCTTTGTCTTTTCATCAATCTTTACTCCAATCGACTCTAATTCTGAGACTATCCCATTGAGCACTCCTAGATTATCAGAAATTTTCATACCTTCAGTCATCTGCAGCATGTGAAACTGCTCATTCAAGTAGAAATGGTTGCAGACGCTATTTGCTTGATACAATTCTTCAAGCCTCTCATAAAGTTCTTTCGCTGAATATGTTCCATGAATATTTGCAAGAACATTCTTGGCTAGGCACAATCGTATAGCACTCGCAGCTCTCTCATCCAAATACTCCCAATCATCATCGCTCATCTTTTGTTTTCCAGAACTAGTACTAGCCGTTTCTTTTCTAGAATCTCCAGAGCCTTCAGGGTTCGCATGGGTTGACTTACCCTTCAACTCCTTATGTAAACCGCATTGTATTAATATATCTTTGACTTGAACTTGCCACAAGCCAAAGTTCATCTTTCCGTCGAACTTCTCAATATCGAATCTCATCATCCTTACCGTAAAGCTGTTAAGACTACTATCAAGCAACCAGGGCTCTGATACCAATTGTTAGCAAACAAACATCACTTTACGCGCGGAAGCGTTGCCGGATAGAACACAAACAAACACAATAACAAAGAAAATATAAGATGAAGAGAATTAATTTAGATCCAATCACACACAACACAAGAATTTACGTGGAAACTCAAATCAGGGAAAAAACCACGGCCGTTAGGATGACAAGAGAAAGTTCCAATATGTAGTAAATTGTTACAACCATACACTCAGGTTCTCTCTCTAAATAATACCCCAAACCAAATTACACCCAATGCTCATTTTGAGATCTCTCTAGTATTTGCTATTTTGCTCCACCACTCTCAGGTGTTTTTCACACACCTAATAACCTAGTTATTATGGTCTATTTATATGTATTACAGGGAGTTTAAACTAACAAGGAAATCTTACTCCTATACATACAAGAATTACTTGTTCCACATAAATACTATTTCCTATTTATAACAAGTCTTCTTGTAAAGGAGAATCTTTTTCCCATCAGAACTTCCAGAAGCAACATATTTCCTCTTCCATAGGCCACATCACTGATTAACAACGATTCAACGCATGCTTATGATTAACAACGATTCAAGTTGCAGTTGGCCACCCGCTTCCTAAACTGTGTTGAACTTGACCACTTAGAAAACTGTGATCCATGGGCCACATCACTGTCGACCGCTGTCGGTATCGTTGTGGAAGCCACAGCGGTATCCACTGGAATTGAACCGCTCTCCATTGCACTGCAGAAATTCACAGTTATGGCTTACCGCTGCCATTACCGCTGTCAAAGCCACATCGGCAGTGACAGCGGTTTGCACTGTTCTCCACTTCTACTATTCTTCATGTCCTCCAAGCCTCCCTCAAACATTACCTCATGCACCCAAACGCTCTCACGTCTCCAAGAAGTCTCCGCATTGGTAAATAGTTTGGTAACCATTGGAGAATTCAAGCCATATCCAACAAAGAGAACCACTCCAAAACACCACCAAGAAATGCAAATATCAAATAATATTGCCTTGACATCTCCATTACCATTTCAGTTTCAAAAGCAGTAGTTATCCTTATTCAATTTATATTTACACTGCCAAGTAGAACAATCAATAATTCAGTACATGCACTTTAGACATGATCTATATATCAGAAAATCATTATATTAATTTAACTCAAAATTATATTGTTATCTTGTGTACTTAAATGTGATGCACTTGCAAAATGTCAACTTTGAGTATATTTTATAAAATAAATGTAGCCCCAATTCCGTATCATTTTGTGTTCATTTCTCGGGTAAACTTGGGTATTTAATACAATAAAAGAAGTGTTTCAGGTATTTTTGAAGTTTAGGGACATTTGAGTAATTTTAAAGAATCAAGGGTAAAAATGTAAACTTGGAGCAATTATTGAAGATTCTATAATTAAAAGAGAGGTCAGGGGTGCCTTTTGTAATTTTCCAGCAACGCACCGCAGCACGCCACGTGGATTAGTGAAACGATGCGTTTTGGCTTTGGACCGGACCTGACCCGACCTAGCCCGGCCCGGCCCAAATCCGGTTCGACCAAGGAGGCTAGACCCAGATTGCTGAGTGCACCTTAGGCCGCTGCTAAATGCACCCCACACATCACGCTGACGTCATGATGATGTCAGCATCGTCTTCAACCTTCAGCAGACTCGGTCGGGTCTACACCGGGTCGACCCGACCCGACCCGACCCGACCCGACCCGACCCGACCCAACCCGACCCGGTCGCGACCCGAATGACGACCTGACTAGTTCTGACCATTTTCCAACGCTTTTTCTGACGGTTTTCCACCCAGATCGTCGGCCGGTCACCTCCCCTTCCGTTTGGCACCACTTTTGAGGCCACATGCACACTTTTCCCAAGCCTCCAAATCTCCCAAGCTTCCATGGCTTCCAAGCCCATCCTCCTCCATTTCCCACCACCGCGGCTTGCTAGCGGCAACCCTAGCGACAGAAAATCCCCATTTGATACCGCGGTTGTAGTGCCGCGGTTTCCAAACCGCGGCACCCAAGCCACAAAGATATTTCGAGCTTGTGGCGGTCCAACCACAGAAACCCCAGACCGCGGCAGTCCATCTTGGACTCATTTTGGACGAGATTCTTTCCCTATTTTGAGCCCATAAATATACATCTTTTGTTCTTTGATGGAAGGGAGAGGGGGCTCACACAAACAAATGAAAATTCAATCCAACTCACCCAAAAACCCTCTCTTTTCACCATTCCCTTCCACACACCATCACATCTCCCATTTCCATCTACCACATCCACCATCATTCCACATTTTGGGCAAAAGAGAGTTGAAGAAAGATAGAAGGAGAAGAAGATTCAAAGAAAAAGAGGAAGCTCTCCATTAGTTTTCTCTAAACCCTTTCTCTTTTATTCTTTTAGTGTAGCCATGTACTCATTTGATTTAATATATTGTATGACTACATTTTGTGATATGAGCTAAATATGATTGCTAGGATTTGATGAAACCCCACCTATGACTATATATTTATCTTGATTCTTATTTACTCATTTATGTGCAATTTGTGATTTGTATGGGTTGTATGCTTAAAGCTTTCAAGTGATTGATCTCCATTTGAATGAATTATTGTGGTGTGTTATGTACTGACCGGAGACGCACACCACGTGTTCGATAAAATACCCTCTATGCATGTCTAGAAAAGTAGACCTACTTAGGCTAGCGTATAGGATTCGTTTAGTGCACCAACAAACTTAATGAACCCATTCATATATTCCGGGTAATCGAGAGATAGGCTTGGGTATGATTTTGGGTGTAATCTACTTTGCTTGACCAAGATTGTAGGTTAATATTAGGGTGCATGAATCTATGAATTGTATGAGCATATTTTGAGTGAATAATTGAGTCTAAAACGGAAGTCAATTGAGGGTGGGGTGTAGTCAAGTCCTAGCATGTTTTTCTCCGATATTACACTTGTGTTTATTTTAGTGTTATTTTATTTCTTGCATTAGCATTAATCCTTAGGTTTAATTTAGTTTAATTTACTTAGTTTTAAAATCCTTTTTCGCTTGTTTGAATAGCATCTAATCAATTTCGGTGATCGATCACTCGATCCCTGTGGGAACGAATCTTATTCACTGTTGTGCTACTCTTCGACCTCGTCCTATTGCGAGAGTCGCTCTAAAGAGACTGATAGCATCATTGAACAAATCAAACAATTACATTAGGCTAGCTAGCTGCAGGAAATTATAATAACGATTCTTTTGGGAGCTTTGCCCACGTTGATATGGTTTATTATATCAAGGAGATGTTGTCAAGTCACGGTGGCATGGTGGTTCGCTATAGCTTCAGAGCGTCCAACTCTTTTGCGGACAGTCTTGCTAAACATGGTGCTAAGGAAAATGATGGGGATTTATCGCATTGGGGTGACAGGTGATTGTTTTTGCCTTTCTTTTTGTCTCCTGGTTTTGTTTTGTTTGTGTTTCTCTGTTTAGGCTGTTTTGCCGGGCTTGGGGTTGCTTTTGGCTTTGCCTTTTGCTCTTGGCCTTCTCCCCTGTGTGGCTGGTCGTGTTTGTGTTTCCCTTTTCCTTTAATAAAATGTGCTGTTTCAAAAAAAATTAATTCCATGAACATGCAGGCAACAGCTGCCATATATGTACATTATATAATTAGTTTACGGATAATCTATCCACTGACTTTAATTAGGGATTAGTCGAATTTAGAAGGAATGAAATTAGAGATTATTGTGTATTAGTTGACCCACCATCCATTCAAAGAATACAGACTGTGATTTTTTTATTTTTTATTTTTATTTTTTTTTGAAGCGAATACAGACTGTGATATTCATGGCCACTAGATATAATTTATATTTGTGATTTAAAAATTATTACACAAAAGAATATTTGAAATTTTCAATAACAGTTTTGTTGTGCAACTTTTTTTTATTCGATGATGATACAATCATACAACTCAACTCTCTCTGGTGTGATTAAGATTCGATCCTAGTATAACTCCTTAATGAAAATAAGGGGTCTAGCTACCAAATATATATATATATTTTTTTTAAATTATCTTACCAGATATATAACTTGATATAAGAATTCGATTCAAAATAATTCTCTTAAGAAAATATTTATAAAAGATATGGATGATTTGCCACAATGTTAATTCAACTTGCCTAACCAAGGTAAAAATTATTCAGTTAAGTAAAACAAAATAAGGTTATTTATACTATATTCTTGGTTTGGATGTCACGTCATCTTAAGAGGGTACGTCAAAATGAGCCAATACAAACGAGTAAAACGCCGACCTATGATGAACCATATGTAGACCAATCTATGATGGACCGACCGACCTATATGCTATCGACCTACAACAGACGTGTCAAGCCTTTCAAGTTAAGCAAGCCTTGTTTCCGATCCTTAAACCCACTTGTAAAAGTAGGGTTACCTAAATTCCTAGCAACACCATTAAATACTTCTCCAGTTATCTTCTCTTTTCCAACACACTATAAATAGTTTTAGGTATTCACATGCCGACCGGTGATTTATTTCGAAAGTCAATAAGAATGAGAAGACTCACATAATTAATTAAATCAACTGTTTAGTTCCAAAGCTTGAGAAAATGGGCATAATGAATATTATTGATATAAAAAGTTGACAGTAACGTGAAAACACTCAAAGAGGTGTTTGAGAAACACTACAAGGTGTTTGATGAAAGTTCACAGAGGAACTTTAACAAAGAAAGTAAAGAAACACCATTAATGGAGATTTTTACAGAGAGAATCTTATTGATAAAGAATAGAATGAAACAATACAATTTGTTGTTACAATGAATTATATGTCTGTTGATACCAATCAGCTAACTGACTTCTAAAACAGAATTTGTAACTAACTGATGCTGACTAGGATTAGCCACATCAGCTGATTATCACAGCTTATTAACTAATTCTTGTTAGCCGTTAATTAACAGCATTCCTAGTTACTAACCGTTAACTGACCATCAGCTATCATATCATGATCAGCTGATGATAGGTAATGTTGATCAAGCATTGTTGTATTCCTATAGTCTGCTCATGTCTTCATATTACCAGCCTCCTCTGTTTGTCTACAAAAGCTTAGCATGCTCGTTGGAATATTACCAACTGATGGACTCACCTTAGCATAATCTATATGCTTATCATAATGTACTTTGGTAGCGACTCGACTGAGATGACTAGGTCTTCGAACCCAAGCGGCAGTAGGCGAAGGGCTTCCAAGGTTTCTAGGGAATCTCTATTGGATGCTCAAACTATCGTTGACTCTGATGTGGAGGATCATCGGGATGATAGGCTACACTTTTCTTTTGCACATCTGAGTGCTTTGACAGTGAAGTGAATGTAGTCGGCGAGCAAGAGCTTCGGAAATATAAGAGCCGATTTAACATACCTGATACTGTTGATTTGCTGCTACCAGGTGATAGGGCTACTTGGAATCCTCCGCAAAATGTTGTTGCCATCTATGGCTCGATGCTCGGCTGTGGGGTAACGCTTCCGTTTCAGCCATTCATTGCCAGATTTCTTGTTGGCGCTAAGCTTGCGCCTGCCCAGCTCGCTCCAAACAGTTATAGAATTTTGATGTGCATGTGTCTGATTTGGAAATCAAAGGGTTACGAGCCTCCTACCCCCGTGAGATTCGCCATTTCTATACGTTAAGGCAATCGGGCCATGGTGGCACTTATTTCCTTCTTTCCTCTGCCGTTGAGAATTGGATTCCTGAGGGTGCAGTGAACCATGGGCAGGTTGAGATTTCCAGCGATGAGAAGAAGAAAGGCTTTATTTGGGGTTTTCCTACCTCAAGACTAGAGTGGAAACATTGGGCATATTCGAAGTAAATAAGGAGTTACAAGAAGAAAACCCAAAAACTTTTGAACTAGATCCGAGAGACAAGGCAGACAGAGAAAAAGAAGAGCCCATCGAATCCATTGTTTTGGACGAGAAGGAACTTGATAAGACAGTCAAAATCGGAGTAAGGTTGGCCAAGCAGGTTAAGGTGGATGTATCGAACTTACTAAAGGAATACAAAGAGATCTTCGCATGGAGCCACGAAGACATGCCAGGAATCAGTAGAAGTGTAATCTCACACAACTTGGCCATAGACGAGAAAAGCAAACTGGTGGTGCAAAAAAGGAGAAGTTTCAACCTGGAAAGAAGTGCAGCAATAAAAGAAGAAGTATCAAAGTTGCTTGCCGCTGGATCAATCAAAGAGGTTAAATACCCAGAATGGGTTACGAATGTAGTCCTTGTGAAAAAGAAGAACAATCAGTGGAGGATGTGTGTAGACTTCACCGATCTGAACAAGGCTTGCCCCAAAGACAGCTTCCCACTACCAAGAATCGACCAGTTGGTCGATGCAACAGCTGGACACGAGATGTTAAGCTTCATGGATGCATACTCAGGATATAACCAAATCAAAATGCACAATCCAGACGAAGAAAAAACAGCATTCACCACGGATCAAGGGTTATACTGCTATACAGTCATGCCATTCGGCCTGAAAAATGCTGGAGCAACTTATCAGCGCCTGGTCAACAGGATGTTCGCCAAACAAATAGGGAGGAACATGGAGGTATACGTCGATGATATGCTGACAAAAAGCATCACAGCTGATAAGCATGTGGATGATTTGAGAGAGACTTTCGATGTATTAACCAGGTATGGAATGAAGCTACACCATGCAAAATGTGTGTGTTATAGGTAAAAATAGTCGTGAAGGACACGTCATCACCATATAAAGCTATGCAAGCGGGAGTCAAGATAAGTCAACTTATGAAGCAAAAATCCCCCACAACGACTTACTCGGGAAAAGAGCGAGTAGCCCGACCACAAACAAAGACCATCAGCTCGGGCAGTAAAACTTACTCGGGCATACTCGGGCACACTCGGGATCCAGTAAAACAGATAGTCACCAGCGTTCATATTCCAAACATGGGACAGAATCAGCAACCAGCATCTCCACGATAAGTAATGGTGTGGACCATTAGAGTTTAAAAAGGAAACGAGTGGTTCTCCCGCGAATAAAGGAGAAAGAATCCTACCCAGAATTGGATTCAGCCAAAACAGGAAACATATCACGTCCAAGAAGGAAACATAATCCAACTAGGACAAGGCAACCGCTTAAGACTTGGGCACCACAACACCAAACCCTAGCGGCCACCTTGAAACCCTAATAAAAACATGTATAAATACCCCCTTTATACGCAAATAGGGGGTACGCGAGAAATAGCTAAGAGAGAGAGAGGGAGAGAGAGATTATAGAGCAATATTCTTGTAATAATTCTTCATAGTGAATTTGGCTTCGTTGCTAAGGCAACAACCCGTGGATGTTTCTCCAATCATTGGAGTTTTACCACGTAAATTGCTTATTATTTCTTCTTAATTCTTAATCATTCTTGTTCATAACTATAGCAATTCGAAAATAAATCATTGACTCGGTGACCATCAAAATCACCATCAACAGTGTGTTTGGCGTACCATCTGGCAAATTCCTCGGATACCAAGTGCATTAGAGAGGAATAGAAGTAAACCCTGACAAGATCTAAGCATTGGCTAGAATGGTTTCCCCAAAGAACCTAAAAGACGTCCAAAAACTCATAGGATGCTTGGCATCATTAAACAAATTCATAGTGAAATCGATTGACCGATGCTTACCATTCTTTAAAGCTCTCAAGAAAGGTAAAGAAGTCGAATGGAATGAAGATTATGAAAAGGCCTTCCAAGCCCTGAAAGAATACCTCGGACAAGCCCCACTGCTATCAAAACTAGTAGCTGGAGAAACCTTGTACATATACTTGTCAGTCACAGAAGCAGCCACCAGCTCCATATTAGTAAGGCAAGAAGAAAGAACTCAAAAATCGGTATACTACTAGCAAAGCATTACTGCCAGCTGAAACAAGGTACTCCCCAGCCGAGAAGATGGCACTCGCCCTAATAACAGCAGCAAGGAAATTAAGGCCATACTTCCAGGCTCACAAAATTGGAGTGTACACTAATTGTCCCCTGAAGTTGGTCCTACAAAAACCCAAAGTATCCAGCAGACTAACAAAATGGGCGATCGAACCGAGTGAGTACGACATAGAATATCTCCTAAGAACAGCAATTAAGGGTCAGGCAGTAGCAGATTTTGTGGTAAAGTTCACCGAGTTGGACATTGATGTAGCAAAAATGATGGTGGAACAAGCTAAGAAAAAATTTCGATGGCAACTCCGCATCGATGGTTCATCAAATACGCATGGCAGCGGGGTAGGGATAGTGGTGTCAACCCCAGAAGGAGATTCAATAGAATGTGCCTTACATTTTGATTTCAAACTACTAACAATCAAGCCGAATATGAAGCACTTATAGCGGGATTGAGAGTCTGCACAGCTTTAGGAGCTGATGAAGTAGAAATTTTTAACGACTCCCAAGTCATTGTCAATCAAGTGCTAGATGAGTATCAGGCGAGAGACGAAAACATGATCACTTACCTGAAATTGGCGAAAAGGTTGCTGGGAAGGTTCAAAGAATACAAGATCGTTCAGATCCCTAGAGAAGAGAACGAGCAAGCTGACACCTTAGCCAAATTAGCGTCCGCCACAATCAAACATCTGGCCCAGAACCATCCCTATGATCCACCTACTACAGTCGAGCATAACCGAGCAAATGGAAGTCGGAGCAATCTTTAGTGAGACAGACAATTGGATGGCACCAATCAAAGAATACCTTGTCAATGACATCCTCCCAAGTGATCCATTAGAGGCAAAACGACTAAAATACAGAACTACAAGATATTCAGTCCTCAGTGGAGAACTGTACAAGAAGGACTATTCAAGAGTGTTGCAGAGGTGTGTCGGACTTAAAGAAGCAGAAGGGATTCTGAAGAGCATATACATCGAAAACTGTGGAAACCACGCTGGGGGTATCAGTTTAGCCCACAAAACATTAAGACAAGGTTTCTACTAGCCAACGCTAATGCAAAGAGGATAACATCGAGGTGTGAGGCGTGTCAGAAAATTGCAAACAACATTCGCCAACCACCTGAACGCTTGCAGAGCATTACTTCTCCTTGGCCATTCGCCATGTGGGGAATTAACCTGATTGACCCAATGCCAACAGCACCCGGAGGAGTGAAACATGCCATTATAGCCGTGGATTATTTTACGAAGTGGGTAGAAGCCGAACCATTGGTGCACACAACAGAAGCAAACACCACTAGTTTCGTGAAGAAAAACATCCTATACAGATTTGGGATTCCAAACACTATCATCACTGATAACGGAACCTAGTTCGACAATAAAAAATTCAGGGAGTTGTGTGACAAGTATGGGATCAACAAATACTAATCGTCTCCAGCGCATCCACAAACAAATGGCCAGACTGAAGCAGTGAACATGGTGATAAAACATAACTTGAAAGCCAAGCTGGCTGTAAAGAAGGGTAGTTGGACAGAAAAATTACCGCAGGTTTTATGGGCATATCGAACCACAGAAAGGAACTCGACAGGTGAGACCCCTTATTCCATGGCTTTCGGAGCCGAAGCCATCATCCCCGTGGAAACAACTTTCTCCTCACCAAGAATACGACTCTTCCAACCAGAACTCAACATTGATATGCTAAAGTTTGGGTTGGATGAATTGGAAGAAAGAAGGGAACGCGCTCAAATAAGGAATGCTACTTATCAACAAAGGGCAGCGAGGTACTACAACTCACATGTGCATGAAAGGAGGTTCGTGCTTGGCGACCTAGTACTGAAAAGAGTGGCCCCGGGAACTAAAGACAAAGCTGCAAGATCACTCGCAGACAAATGGGAAGGGCCTTATCATATTACAGGCATAGCCAGCCATGGGGAGTATCGCATTGCTCGGAAGGGCTCTGGCGAACTCCCTCGACCATTCAATGCTCAATACTTGAAGATATACTACCCATGATTTTTCAACCCTTCTTAGAATTTATTTTCGTGTTTTCCTTTTTAGTATTTTTCCCTTTTTAGCATCTTTCTTTCATATTGTGAAAGATTGCAGGAAATATTCAATAAAGAGTAATTTATTACTATGAAATCACGACCTCGCAAGCTATCAGTTAGCAATTGATGTTACTCGCCATTACAGAGTAACCAACTGCTATAATGCTCGCCGTTATGTAGAACAATTAATTCAAAGCTATTCGTCGTTGCGCAAAGACAAGTTCAAAACTCTTAGTAACACAAAAGGCGAGCGGGATGATCCCAGATCAAAGCAAGCTAAAGACGAATACGTCACCACAGCCTGAGTAACATGTTATAAAACCAATTTGTGGTCGCCATCGTTGGTGAAACAGGACCCTTGGGAATGCATGAAAAGCATCCAACCAAAAGCGTACAGAGATACATCTCAAGGAAAATGCTGGGGGTCGAATAAGCTAGCTATAAATAAAATGAAATAAAAAATCAAAAGCAAAAGCGGGAGACATCCCAATAGTATGCTTAAAGAAACTTGGTGTATGGTCGAACACGTCTTGACAAACACTAAGTAGGCCAAAAACTCAGCAATGACAGCTGAATAAAGATAAAAGGACTTTGAGCCCGAGCCAGAAACTCAGCAATGGCAGCTGAATAATAAAAGGCCTTGAGCCCAAATTAAAAATCCAGCCATAGCAGTTGAACAGCTAGGGTTTTGAATTCAAACCCAATAGTCAGCAGCAATAGCCGAACAAAAAGAAAAAACAGTGGGCCTAAATATTCGACAGCAATCAAAAAAGTGCAAGTAAAACCAAATGGCCGAACCAAAAGTCAGTTGCAACAAGCCTAATAGGTAAAAACATAAATTATATATATGATTATCACTTACAGGCGAATACAAAATATATATATATATATATATATATATATATACATCCTAAGTATCCGTCGAAGCACCTCCACTGTCCTCATCATCAATCTCGTCCTCTGAAGGCCAAACTATCCCCTCGTCTCCCTCTGGCATGAAATGCCCATAGTCACGACCAGAAACGGGGCCAAGATTAGGTTCATCACCGGAGCTGCTCAGACTGCCATTCTTACCAGAATAATAGGTATTGAACGCACGTTTGGTGGGGACTTCTAAATGCATTAGATGTGGTTCAGTCCTTGAATAGCAACAATGGGCTTTCCATCATTTTATTTGCTCCTTAATTGAGCCCACCACACTATCCATATCCAACTGAAGGGATTTATCGAAGCGCCTTAAAGCCTTCTCATTCGAATGATCCTTCATTGCAAAGAACTTCTTTGACTGCCTCATGCCGCGCTTAAATTCGCACATCAAAAGCGCATCATAGGCAAGAGACCTCTTAAACCGGTCAACTGCTTGAGCTTCCAGCTCAACCTTCAACTCCCCAAAAATGGCGTCTCTAGAGGACAGCTAATTATACAAATCCTACAACTCCCGCTCAACTTTCTCCCTAGCCTCTTCAGCCGACCGCTCAGTTTCTAAATGTGCTGCGAGTGATTCTTGGCTCGTTGACAATTGCTGCTTCAATGAGTGAATTTCCTCCTCGGTAGCAGATAACTTCTCCTTAGCAGCTAATTGAGCAGACAGGAATCCATCAGTAGACTCCCTCAACTGAGCAAGTTGCTGAATGTAAGATTCCTCAGCAGAAAGCTTCTCAGCTGCCAAGACAGAGGCATGTTCTAACAGGCGCCTATTCTCCTTTGAGACCACGTTACCTTGCTTGTAACTGTTCGCCATCTCGGACATCATCTGGAAAAAAAAGACGTGAAAATCGGGAAACAAACGCACAACACAAAGATATAACAAATGTTTAAAAGACCTACCAAAGAATGACAGTTGAAGAAGAATTCCATCTTCCTATTACACGACTTGTCATTCACGTGCTCCCAACCCTGACCAATATAAATGTCGTGATTGATCAAGTGTGAACAAATTTCTGTGGCCGAGAAGTCCGAATGAGAAACAAAATCGAATCCTTCACCAGCCTCAGTTGAACCCGCAGGGGACCCCTCACGGGTAACCCCCGAACCCTAAGCAGGCGCAGACGTCCCCGGTTGATTCGACGACCCTGGCTAATCAGATGGCCCTGACTGACCAATAGAAAAGATATTCGGCTCATTCGCAGCCGCTGGATGAGAAGTCGGCCTGGGTAAAGCAGAAGTAGAGACATTCAGCTCATTAGTCTTCTCAAGGTGCGGAGAGACCACAGCAGTTACTCTTTTAGCAAGAGCCTTAGATACAACGTTCTCTGTTGAAACAGTCTTGGCAAGTACAGGCTCACCAGCACCCTCCTCATTTGATGAAACCACATACTGAACTACCCTTAAAGCCCGTTTAGGGGGTCGAACAGCATGATTAGGAGTACTCTCGGCTGAGCGCTTTCCCCTGCTAGACTTGGGATTCAAGTCGCTTGCGGGATCTGGGGGAGTCTCAGGGACATTCATATCAAAAACAGGAATGTCATCACTAACCCTCGAGACACCCACCTTCTCTTTGCCTTTACGGCTGGGGGTACTCGCAGCAGCCTCCTGGCGCACATGGAGCTGACCCGGTTCAGAGCCTCCCTAGGACCGTCACCAATATCCTCACAATCTGAAGGATCACCACCATCGGGACTAGCAATTCCCTCCTTCGCCAAACCAGCGGCATGCCTTTGGCTGGCAGCTTCAAAATTCTTCACCGCCTGGGCTTGCACATCACAAACTACATCAAAGTCACTCACTGCAAAAGAAGACAGATGTTATTGACAGAATAAGCAGAACAGTAATATAAAAAACAACATGTGTAACTTACGACGAGGAAGCCTGGCAGATAAATGCGAAAAAATCCACTGAGTAATCATCTTCTCTTCATCCAAGAGAAATGATCGACCTCTCTCAGCCAAAAGAAGAACAGCAGCCGCCGCGAGATGAGAAATCTCGTCATCTAATAGAGCAGGGACTGTCTTCGACCAAGAGTCAGGGGGAGTGAAATGCCTAGGAACTCTCCTCCCTGAAAACCAAGTAGTTATCAGATTACTGAGTCAAAAAATATACCTGCTACGTAAAATAAATTTGTACTGCATCATACAAGATCTGACTTTATTGCATTTATATATATTATAAAAATTAACCAAACAAACAAGCTGACCAAGCTGATTGTACCGTACGTCCGTACCTTTCATAAAAGAAAAGTTCAAAGAGATGATGATAAAGCAATACTATTTAAAAATGGAGCTAGCTTGGAAGGATGACCACAAGAAAGAAAAACTGAGAGATCAACGTGAAATAATCACTAGTAATCCGAAATCAGTCAAAGTATAGTGAACTAGTGAACAATGCGCAATACACTTTTTAATTATATACATATCGTCTTAGTCAATCTTATAGAACAAGGAACTTAATTAAATATAAGAAAATGACGTACATCTAGGCAGGGACGTAATTGATTTGGACTATATGGCTAGTGGTTTGTTTTTATATAACCACAAATATGTACTCGTTGATTTGGACTTGTTATCCTATATATCAAAAGTGGTGGCTTATGAATATAAATATATATATCAGTCTTTCTATTATCAGTTCGAACTGACAAAAGTTATATCAGTTCCTTGTATGTGGGCCACTGGATTTAAATACTTTGACTGACAAGTGCATACAGCCAAGTAAAAATATTTAAATCCAGGGGTTCAAAATTTTTTTGTCACTATTTGAGGCAGTTCTTGTAAGAATATCACCACTTTACTAATTCAAGTTTAAAAGGCACCTATTTAGGTGACCAGACAAAAATACCCTTATTTTGTCAGTTTGTGTCTTTTCAAACCTAAAGAGAAAACAGTTGACAGAGAGAGAAAAAACATCGGTTGCAAGAAATACTCCTGAAAACTTCATGGCGAACTCACCAGCGAACTCACGGTGAACAACAAAAACCACATCAAAACAACAACCTTAAACTGGTTGTGTGAATTTTGAATCTAATTGAAAAGGTTCGGGGACAAATTGAAAAGGCTCGGAGACTATTTATAAAGTCTCGGAGCCAGTGTTAAAAGGCTCGGAAAAGGCTCGGAGATCCAAAATTAACAAAAAAAAGTTGATGGTTAAAAAGACTTATAAAAGGCTCGGAGACCATTTACAAAGTCTCGGAGCCAGTGTTAAAAGGCTCGGAGATCCAAAATTAACAAAAAAAAGTTGATGGTTAAAAAGGCTCATAAAAGGCTCGGAGACCATTTACAAAGTCTCGGAGCCAGTGTTAAAAGGCTCGGAAAAGGCTCAAAAATCCAAAATTAACAAAAAAAAGTTGATGGTTAAAAAGACTTATAAAAGGCTCGGAGACCATTTACAAAGTCTCGGAGCCAGTGTTAAAAGGCTCGGAAAAGGCTCGGAGATCCAAAATTAACAAAAAAAAGTTGATGGTTAAAAAGGCTCATAAAAGGCTCGGAGACCATTTACAAAGTCTCGGAGCCAGTGTTAAAAGGCTCGGAAAAGGCTCGGAGATCCAAAATTAACAAAAAAAAGTTGATGGTTAAAAAGGCTCATAAAAGGCTCGGAGACCATTTACAAAGTCTCGGAGCCAGTGTTAAAAGACTCGGAAAAGGCTCGGAGATCCAAAATTAACAAAAAAAAGTTGATGGTTAAAAAGACTGATAAAAGGCTCGGAGACCATTTACAAAGTCTCGGAGCCAGTGTTAAAAGGCTCGGAAAAGGCTCGGAGATCCAAAATTAACAAACAAAAGTTGATGGTTAAAAAGGCTCATAAAAGGCTCGGAGACCATTTACAAAGTCTCGGAGCCAGTGTTAAAAGGCTCGGAAAAGGCTCGGAGATCCAAAATTAACAAAAAAAAAGTTGATGGTTAAAAAGGCTCATAAAAGGCTTGGAGACCATTTACAAAGTCTCGGAGCCAGTGTTAAAAGGCTCGGAAAAGGCTCGGAAAAGGCTCGGAGATCCAAAATTAACAAAAAAAGTTTATGGTTAAAAAGACTCATAAAAGGCTCGGAGACCATTTACAAAGTCTCGGAGCCAGTGTTAAAAGGCTCGGAAAAGGCTCGGAGATCCAAAATTAACAAAAAAAAGTTGATGGTTAAAAAGACTTATAAAAGGCTCGGAGACCATTTACAAAGTCTCGGAGCCAGTGTTAAAAGGCTTGGAGATCCAAAATTAACAAAAAAAGTTGATGGTTAAAAAGGCTCATAAAAGGCTCGGAGACCATTTACAAAGTCTCGGAGCCAGTGTTAAAAGGCTCGGAAAAGGCTCGGAGATCCAAAATTAACAAAAAAAAGTTGATGGTTAAAAAGACTTATAAAAGGCTCGGAGACCATTTACAAAGTCTCGGAGCCAGTGTTAAAAGGCTCGGAAAAGGCTCGGAGATCCAAAATTAACAAAAAAAAGTTGATGGTTAAAAGACTCATAAAAGGCTCAGAGACCATTTACAAAGTCTCGGAGCCAGTGTTAAAAGGCTCAGAAAAGGCTCGGAAAAGGCTCGGAGATCCAAAATTAACAAAAAAAAGTTGATGGTTAAAAAGACTTATAAAAGGCTCGGAGACCATTTACAAAGTCTCGGAGCCAATGTTAAAAGGCTCGGAAAAGGCTCGAAGATCCAAAATTAACAAAAAAAAGTTGATGGTTAAAAAGACTCATAAAAGGCTCGGAGACCATTTACAAAGGCTCGGAGACCATTTACAAAGTCTCGGAGCCAGTGTTAAAAGGCTCGGAAAAGTCTCGGAGATCCAAAATTAACAAAAAAAAGCTGATGGTTAAAAAGGCTCGGAGACTATTTACAAAGTCTCGAACAGTGTATAAAAAATCTCAGAGAACTGTTGAAATGGCTCGAATACAATGTTAAAAGTCTTTGTTCGAGACTTTTTGAATCTCCGAGACTTTTAACATTGTATTCGAGCCTTTTCACCAATTCTCCGAGACTTTTCATACACTATCCGAGACTTTATAAATAGTCTCCGAGCCTTTTAACCATCAGTTTTTTTTTGTTAATTTTGGATCTCCGAGACTTTTCCGAGCCTTTTAACACTGGCTCCGAGACTTTGTAAATAGTCTCCGAGCCTTTTCAATAAGTTCAAAATTCCTAGATCTTCATCGTCTATTACACAAATTTTCATAAATTAAAATCATAACCATACCCACAACCATACTCACATCGACAAATCAAACCAAAACCAAAAAAATCTCCGGGGGCGCTGCCCCGACACCCCCGCTACCACTGCGAGCTCAGCAGAGCGTCTGCATAGCGCCATTAAACTAATTATCCAATGATGTTCAACCTCCATTGGAGGTCTGTTAAATAGACCTCTTTGAAGAAGATGAAAGAATAAAATAAAATAAAATAAAAAAAAACTTCAAAGTAAGAGAATGTATGTAAAGTAAGGGCATTATTGTTCGTTCACCATAATAGGTGCATTTTAAACTTAAGTTATTAAAGCGGTGACTTTCTTATAAAACCACTTTAAAAAGGTGACATTTCCCACCATTTCCACAACATCCAGTGGCCCACCTGCAAGGAACTGATATAACTTTTGTCAGTTCGAACTGATAATAGAATTTTTGTATATATATAGTGAATTTTAAATGCCGATCAAGTTAAAATACGAGACCTCTGTAAACATTCATACACAGAAAAAGCTTTGAAGCTACAATTCTCTATCAATGGAGTTTTCTCCAGTTTCTTATTTTCAAGTTCTTCTATTTTCAAATTAACGCAAAAATCAACCCATTTAAAAGTCAGATTTATTTATTGTTTCGAAAATATTAAAATGAAAACAAGCTTCGAAATATCCAGATTTCAGCATCATGTTATATGATATCAATAGTAAATTAATTACATGACTTCCTTCTACTTTAGTTGGTCCTATCAAGGACAGCATGCATCGTACAATCAGAATGGTGGACTTTTACTTGTTCTAACACAGGTATTTCTAGCTTAAAAAAATAAAAATAAATAAATAAACACCGGTATTTCTAATTAAGAAAAATAAAATACAATAGCACATATATATTATTATTATTTTTGAAAGTCCAAGTCAATGAGTATGTACATGTTCGTACATGCGTACATGTTTGTACATAAAATGCAAACCAATTACATTCATAAAGTATACATCTGCTTATTTTTATATGTTTGGGATTTTAATAAATTTCCATATTCTATTAAGGTAATTTGCTATGTAAAATATTAAAATAAAATTGTAAGTCCAAGTCAATGAGTACATATTTGTACGTTATCTCTAAGCACTCCACTTGCTATATACAGAATTGAGACAATTATTACAGTTCAATCACATACTATAATCTATACCATATTATTTAAACAAAAATATATATATATAATATTAGTACTCTTTTTAATTTAGATTGATTTTCAAGTTGTCATATATAGTTAATAAAATCCATCTATAATTATGATATATATTGATATCGTTTTGCAATCTTAAAATAGTATAAATTCCTGGTGAAATGTGAAATTATTAATTAGTTCATTAAATAATACTCTTATGATTTTTATTTTTCTTTTTCAAACTATAAGAAAATCAAAGATTTTAAAAAAAAAAAAACAACAAGCTCTATAGAGCTTTTTTTTTTTTTTTTTTTCTTTAACAGCCGCAATTTATTAAAAGGCCCAAGCCAACCAAAACAACAAGGAAACCCACAAAACACACAAGGAACAAGCCAGGAACGCCCAGCAAAAAGAATACAATCCATTCAAAGAATATAGACTCTGATTTTTTTTATTTTTTTCAGTTAAGTAAAGCAAAATAAGGGTTGTTATAAGCAAAATAAGTAAAATTATTCTTGGTTTGGATGTCACGTCATCTTAAGAGGGTACGTCAAAATGAGCCAATACAAACGAGTAAAACGCCGACCTATGATGAACCATATGTAGACCAATCTATGATGGACCGACCGACCTATATGCTATCGACCTACAACAGACGTGTCAAGCCTTTCAAGTTAAGCAAGCCTTGTTTCCGATCCTTAAACCCACTTGTAAAAGTAGGGTTACCTAAATTCCTAGCAACACCATTAAATACTTCTCCAGTTATCTTCTCTTTTCCAACACACTATAAATAGTTTTAGGTATTCACATGCCGACCGGTGATTTATTTCGAAAGTCAATAAGAATGAGAAGACTCACATAATTAATTAAATCAACTGTTTAGTTCCAAAGCTTGAGAAAATGGGCATAATGAATATTATTGATATAAAAAGTTGACAGTAACGTACAAGGTGTTTGATGAAAGTTCACAAAGGAACTTTAACAAAGAAAATGAAGAAACACCATTAATGGAGATTTTTACAGAGAGAATCTTATTGATAAAGAATAGAATGAAACAATACAATTTGTTGTTACAATGAATTATATGTCTGTTGATACCAATCAGCTAACTGACTTCTAAAACAGAATTTGTAACTAACTGATGCTGACTAGGATTAGCCACATCAGCTGATTATCACAGCTTATTAACTAATTCTTGTTAGCCGTTAATTAACAGCATTCCTAGTTACTAACCGTTAACTGACCATCAGCTATCATATCATGATCAGCTGATGATACTTAATACGAACCCACTGGGTAGAACTCATCCTTAAAACCGGCTTGTAAGGAGAGGGTGCCCAATGAGTTATATACCATTGATTAATCCCATACTTAATCAATGTGGGATCATAACATTCCACCACGCTTCCGCAGCCGTCGTCCACGGCGGCCCATCTCTCCCAGCTGGGTGACTTCGCGGATCCCGCTCTCTCGGGTAGCAGCCCTCCCCAGGTCGCCCCGTCCGTGACGAACCCACTGCTCGGCATGGTGCCGGCTCTGATACCACTTGATACGAACCCACTGGGTAGAACTCATCCTTAAAACCGGCTTGTAAGGAGAGGGTGCCCAATGAGTTATATACCATTGATTAATCCCATACTTAATCAATGTGGGATCATAACATTCCACCACGCTTCCGCAGCCGTCGTCCACGGCGGCCCATCTCTCCCAGCTGGGTGACTTCGCGGATCCCGCTCTCTCGGGTAGCAGCCCTCCCCAGGTCGCCCCGTCCGTGACGAACCCACTGCTCGGCATGGTGCCGGCTCTGATACCACTTGATACGAACCCACTGGGTAGAACTCATCCTTAAAACCGGTTTGTAAGGAGAGGGTGCCCAATGAGTTATATACCATTGATTAATCCCATACTTAATCAATGTGGGATCATAACATTAGATTCATGAGTGTTTTCATGACCACGTTGTGAAAGTGGAAGTGTGGAACAATCCCACTATTGCTTGTGGAGCACATCCCTATTATTTTGCTTAGTTGATAGGTTGTCAGTTGTTTTGTTTAAATGCTGTAACTCATTCAAAGTCTCAGCCTATAAAAGCTGGTGACAAGTGTTTGAGAGGGACATGATGATATAAAATAAATCCTTCTCTTATCCGACTCCTTTTTTCTTCTCCTAAATTCTTCTATTGTACATTTCCAGGATCGGAAATATACAATATATCCTAAATTCTCTTTATGTATTTTCCAGGATCGGAAAAATACATAACAATACGAACCTACTTAAAACCGGCTTGTAAGGAGAGGGTGCCCAATGAGTTATATACCATTGATTAATCCCATACTTAATCAATGTGGGATCATAACATTCCACCACGCTTCCGCAGCCGTCGTCCACGGTGGCCCATCTCTCCCAGCTGGGTGACTTCGCGGATCCCGCTCTCTCGGGTAGCAGCCCTCCCCAAGTCGCCCCGTCCGTGACGAACCCACTGCTCGGCATGGTGCCGGCTCTGATACCATTGTTATGTATATTTTCTGATCCTGGAAAATTACATAAAGAGAATTTATGATAGATTGTATATTTCCGATCCTGGAAATTTACAATAGAAGAATTTAGGAGAAATATAGGAGATAGAGAGAGGCAATTTTGCTTTAATATTTGATGCTCTTTAATTGAATTCAAAGGTGCCTTATATAGGCTTACAAATAATAACTTCTTCTGATAACAGGCACACAAACTACCCACTAACAAGAGAATTAAACCCACTAACAACATGGTCCCCAAACAAGAGGAACCCATGCATCCACTAACTGATATCCACTATCTAAATTAAGGAGCACTAACAACAGGCCCCAAAATAAACGGTGCACTAACATACCAGTAACTAGACAAATGGACCACACTAAACAACAATAATACATTAAACAACAATACATAAAGAAATGGGAAAGGCAACATAACGGGGAAAATCCTCACAAGGCGCATGAAAGTTGCATTAGAATAATCCACATATCATTCTATCCCTCTCAAATTATCCTTGTCCACAAGGATAAATTCCGAATAAATCTACCGGGAGTTCCAACTCGTTCGATTCGCCACGATTGAGAGGGTCTCTAAATTTATTTGATCGTTTGTGCCATTCGAATTTGGGCTTGGGAATGGGGGTTCCGGTTGGAGAGGTTTGGGTGGTAGAAGTGATATGAATGCTTGTGAGCATTGGAGGTGGCGTATTGGTAGGGGTGATATGAATGGGGGTGAGCATGGATGGTGGTGGATTGGTGTTTTTCTAAAATGAACTCTCTTTGTAAAAGACACATAGAGATTGAAGTTCATTCCTAATGGTGTGGAGGGTATTTTGAATTTGGACGAAGTTAGACTCATGACGAGTTAGGACTTCATAGATTTCATTACGAAATCGTGTGTCCATGGATTCAAACTGCTCTGATACCACTTGATACGAACCCACTGGGTAGAACTCATCCTTAAAACCGGCTTGTAAGGAGAGGGTGCCCAATGAGTTATATACCATTGATTAATCCCATACTTAATCAATGTGGGATCATAACAGTAATGTTGATCAAGCATTGTTGTATTCCTATAGTCTGCTCATGTCTTCATATTACCAGCCTCCTCTGTTTGTCTACAAAAGCTTAGCATGCTCGTTGGAATATTACCAACTGATGGACTCACCTTAGCATAATCTATATGCTTATCATAACATACTCTGGAAAGCTGTGCTGTGTAATCTCCAAGACTCCCAGCTTCATTTGAAAGTTCAAATTCCATGGCTCCAATGTAGCTAGAGAGCCCCTCACAAAACATTTAGTTAAGTCGAATTAAATTATACTTGTATTGTTTATCCAGATCAGATTTTTTTTTTGAAGCTTTTTTTACCATTGGTAAGATTCGAGCTGCTGACTTGGGATTCATTTACCCAAACCTCAAACTCGTTCATCTATCACTTAAACTACACCCCTAGGGGCACCTATCTAGTATATGAACTATATAAACTTTGATTCTCTGTGTCAACCCTAAAAAAATGAACACAAATATATATATATATATATAAATATTGCTAAGTCGATCCAAAAAATTATATTTGGTAAGTTCAAGAATTGTCAATGGAGTAAAAGTCTTTTTTGGGCTGAAAGATGCACTACACTGAGTTGCACAAGCAATTGAACCCAGATCTGAATCCAAGCTGGGCCAGCCCACAAGTCTGATTGGGCTCAAATTATAACTATATTACAATCCATCAATTCTTATATATTTTTTTTAAATTATCTTTCGTTTTCGAGAAAAAAAATATTGTATTTCAATATGCAGTAATGGATATTAACATCCTAAATTTCCTAAAAATGTTTAGCCGGTAATGTCTCAGGTTCAAATCACCCTTTAAATCCTTAAATTAAAAAGTGTGAGGAGAACTCCTAGGGTGAGAGTTATATTTTGTGTCATACTTTTTGGAATCTAATCTCGACAGGTCTTCTACAAACCTCTGACCGCAATGTATCAATTTTTAAAAAAGAAAACCATAGTCAACTTGTTTATATATATATATATAGTCCTTTTCTCCTCTGCACGCACTGATATAAAATACATCAGTGCATTGCATGTGAGCCATAGATTATGGATAAGCATTGACAAGTGCATGCAGACTGAGCCAAAACAATTGAATCTAATGGTCCACATACAAACAGTGGCGGACCTAGGAATTTTAACCAGGTGAGGCACTTAAATAAAATAACAATTATATTATAAAAAATATTAAAAATTAAGATGATAGTAAAATGAGTTTTTTTTTTTTTTTTAAATAAAAAAAAATGAGTTTTTTTACATAAAGAAAAATTTATGATATACTGAACTTTATATAAAATAAAACAAATAGAACACCTACTCAAGATGAACTAAATAATCTTATGTTAAAAAAAAAAAAGTAAAAACAAGAAACACGATATTAAAAATAAAATAACAACAAGAAAAACAACATAAACAATAAAATTGCAATACTTATTCTTCTTAAAACAATAAATTACAATCTAAATTTATAATAAGAAATTTTGTTTTATATTTATAATGAATTCACTTTAAATTTATACAAAAATAATTGATAATAAATATTACTAGACATGTTTTTTATTTTTTTTTTATTCTTCTAATTATTGGTAAATTATTAATTTATTGATTTGAAATAAATTAAAACTATAAAATAAAGAAAAATACTAAGGATAAAATAAAATGAATCATAATAAAAGATGGACTATTTTAATATAATAAATTAAAATTTGAGATTTTAGGGTTTATTGATTGGAAATTAAAACTATTAGAAATAATAAAAGTTCAAAATAATAATAGATAATTTAACATAAAATGAATTGAATTAAGTAACCATAAATTGAAAGTAGCTAAGAAGTTGACACTGATGGAAAAGAGAAAATAAATTGTTTTGTTTCAGAATAAAATGAAAATTTGAGAAAGAAATTGGAAAAGATGGTAAAATAATGTACTCCGGAAAGCTGTGTTGTGCAATCTCCATTCTCCAAGAGTCCAACTTCATTTGAAAGGTCAAATTCCATGCCTCCAACGTAGCTAGAGAGCCCCTCAAAACATTTTGTTAAGTAGAATTAAATTATACTTGTAGTGTTTATGTAAATCAGATATTATTTTTAAAGGTTTTTTAACCATTGATAGGATTCAAGTCGCTGACTTGGGAGTTATTTACCTAAACTTCAAACTCGTTCATCTATCACTTAAACTACACCCCTAGGGGCACTTAGTATATGAACTATATAAACTTTGATTCGGTGTGTCAACCCTAAAAAAATGAACACAAAAATATATATATATATATATATATATATATATATATATATATATTGCTAAATCGATCCAAAAAAATATATTTGGTTAGTTCAAGAATTGTCAATGGAGTAAAAGTCTTTTTTGGGCTTAAAGATGGAAAATGAAATGGATTTGCACTACACTGACTTGCACAAGCAATTGAACCCAGATCTGAATCCAAGCTGGGCCAGCCCACAAGTCTAATTGGGCTCAAATTAATAACTATATTACAATCCATCAATTCTTATATATTTTTTTTAAATTGTCTTTCGTTTTTGTAGTTGTCATGTACAAGTAAAATTATGAATCCTAAAATTTTCAAAATAAATAAATAAATAAATAAAATTATGAATCCTAAAATTTTCAAAAAAAATAAATAAATAAATAAAATTATGAATCCTAAAATTTTCAAAAAAAAAAAAAAAAAAAAAAAAAAAAAAAATTATGAATCCTAAAGCTATTCTAAGATAACAATAAGCTGACGATAATTACAAAGAATGCTAATATAATTAAACTACATTATTTACATTATGTATAGAGATACCTGAACCTTTTCCATATACCTTTTCAATCTTCAATCTTCAATTAAAACAAAAGAATGTTTCTTTGTTGAAAGGTACATGAACCTTTTCCATATTCCTTTTGAATCTTCAATCTTCAATCTTCAATCTTCAATTAAAACAAAAGAATGTTTCTTTGTTGAAAGGTACATGAACCTTTTCCATATTCCTTTTAACAAAGAAACATTATCATTATATGAATCAAGAGAATTTCAATATCTCGAAGTTGACCAAGTCCATTTTGCACATAACGGTATTTGACCGGTGCATGTTCACATCTAATGTTATAATTATATATATTAATCAAATTATTCACGTTAGAATTGTTATAAGAAAATAGATTCTCCATTTATATAATCCATTTCTTCAAACCGACCAAAATCCATTTTATTAGCTATACTATCACTCTTAGCAAAATGGTTGGGCACTTCCTCACATCGAGTCTCACGTACATTTAATATATATAAGACAAACGCCAAAAAAAAAAAAAAACATATGGTATTGATGATGAATTTGTTTTAAAAACAATGTATGAAACATGGGTCTCGATTCAAGTTTTTTTGAACTAGATTTCTTTTATTGTTGTCTATTTGTAACTCGAAATATCGAATACGTTTTTTTTTTTTTTTTTACAACAACCACTCTTAGTAAAATGGTTAAGTACTTCCCCACATTGAGTCTCACATTTATCCTATTAACTAACAAAATGTGGGGAGACCTATACCTTGTAGTTGGAATTGTATTGCAAGACACGCTTGTAGGAATTATCATATCTCACCATTTGCTTCTAAAAATAAATCATTTAATTATTTATTATTCTAAGTAGTTTCATGGGAGGTCTTCTCCTACCTAGTACTTGAGTAAGATTTAAAATAATAATAATAATAATAAAACATTTGATTAATTATGATCGGGAGTAGTTTCGTGTGAGGGTTACTCAAATTCTATTTTATTTTTATATCTACCTGTTTTATTTACACATGGGTATCTCCCCATCTGAAGGAGGTCGCCAAGATCTCCTCCAATCGATTTTGTTCACCACCACCGGTGGAGCTCCACCATTGGTTGGTTGAAATGTTTCTTTCTAAAAAACATATTATTTATATATATAATCCTTAAAAATGAAAACAAGGGGTATAATGTTTCCATCTTTGACCGTTCAGAAGTTTACGGCGCTAACAGCAAAAGATATCAATGTAATATTATTCAAATTCAAGTAATTTATGTGTCATTAAACCGAAAAGTGTCATAGCTGTGTAATTATATCTAACCTCAGGGATATCTGTACAATTTTGCCTTACAATATGTCTGCTACTCTGGAAGGGGAAGCAACTGTCTGCTACTCTTCACAAATGTCACTTTTATAAAAAGTTGTTGAATTTCCAATAATATGAAAAAAAAAAAAAAAATGCCCATTATTCATCAATAACAAAATCATCACAACCAAGCAGGAATCTTCATGGAATGGGGTCATGGATAGCAGAGGAGCATGCAAATGCAGTTCTTGAAGCTGTAGTTGAAGGTGGGTTATGAAAGTGAGTCTCTTTTCTGGGGTCTTGTTTGATGATTTGATGGTTTTTGTGAGTTGGGTTCAACTGGGTTTTGCAAATTTTGTTTGTTTAAATTCTGAATTGATGTTTGTGTTCTTGTTCATTGTATTGTATGGTGTTATTCTGGATTGCTGATATAAAAATGTTCTTTGCAGTTAAGTTGACTTTACAAAAAGTTGGTTCAACAGTTTATGTGATTATTTGTTTTTTCTTTTAAATTCAGGAATCTTTTTGACCATTTCATCCAAAATCATGATCATCTCCAAACCAGAGGTACTTTTTTGAACAAGCCCTTTTCTATTGTATAAATCCAGTTTATATATTATATTGTTCAATTAGAACTAAATTTGTACTATAGCTGATCAGGTGTGGGATCCCGATTGACACCAATGTAAAATATAGATCTTTTTCATTTTACATTATGTATTTTACATCGGTGCTAATTGGGATCCTAGACTAAAAATCTTACGAGATACTGCACCTGGTAATTTTTATAGTTTGTACTATTTTGTTTTTGGGGTTTTTTCACTCAAAGAACTCATGCTAGTTTAAGAAAAACATTTTACGCGGTAGAGAAAGGTGAGCTTGAGTAGTTCATTAATTATCATACTTTTTTTTAGTTTGCATACATGTGGCATACTGTCCCACCAAATTACAGTTTACACATTCAATCAATTAGCTTTTTCCTTCATTATTAAGCTATGTTTGGGATTGTTTTACTTATGAAATAATCCGTTTTTAACTTAACTTAAAGAATAATCAACTTACAAGATAGGTCTATATGTGTTTGGTAAATTAACTTTATACATAATCAACTTATAAAAAAATATAGAAAAAGTGTTTGGTAAACTTTAATTGATTATGGAAAATGTCTAAAATGGATATAATTGTTAAAATTTAATATATTATTAAAAAAAATTACTACTTAATTTATTTATTTTTGTTTTTATTTAAATTAAAAATACTTATATAAAGCATAGGATAAATATATATAATATAATTTTTTAAAAATATTCTACGGAGTCAACTCATTCATCACAATACTAATTTGCTGAGTCAACTCGGCATTCTCATTACAAATTTGCTGAGTCAACTCACCCACTCAAGAAGCCATTAATGGATTCTCTGCAACTCAAGCTCCAAATCCGCTACCGTTTCCCACTCCACCAAATTCTTCACAGAGGTCGCCGCCATCCGTAATCCCTTGCCGTTGACATCTTCTCTCTTGCTGCCGCATCGTCTCCCCCGCCACCGACTTACAAGTTTTGAAATCTTGAGATCTAGTCCCGGATTCGTCGTGAAAATGGAGGAGGAACCTCATACATCGCCGGAGTAGAACCAGCATCTCTAGCGCGACGAAATTGACGATCAACTTTGCCGGTGGTAGCTGGCCGACAGATTCGCGATTTCAATCGCAAAACGGAGGAGGCAGCTGGCCGTCGACTTCAACTTCCTCCGATGACTTCGACGTTGTTGGTGGTAGCTGGCCGTCCTCCGGCCTCCGTCGTCGGTGGTGGCCATCACTATACGATTTAACAAAAAAAATAATTTAATTTTTTTAATTTTTCAGTGTTTTAAAATATTATTAATTCAAAAAATTATCAAAATTAAATAAAGGGGTATTATTGTCTTTATATTAAAATAGTAGGGGCATTATAGACATTCCAAGGATAAGAAGTCAGCTTCTCCAAAAATCAGCTTGGAAAAGCAATCCCCATCCAACTTCTCAAAAGCTGCTTATTGGAGGAGTAATTTATAAAATAAGTTGTTTTTGGATAGTTTACCAAACACCAATTTGCTCAAAACTTGGATAAATAATCAAGTAACCCCAAACATAGCCTTAGTAGATAAAATCAATGACTTGGCAACTTTGGAATTGTATTTCTTAATTAATCTTTGATTAATAAGTATTTGTTTACTGTTCAACGGCATAAGCTACTTGATGTTGACTTTCAATCTATATTTTGAACACATCGAAGAAGACAGGAAACGTCTATTTGATTAATATAATATGATCATATCATCAAATTGGAAAAAAAATGTTTTCCTTCCGATATCTGCAGGAGAAATTGACCATGTCTCTGTACTACTATTCTTCTTTACATTAGATTGTCAAGATAAGTTTTTAGAAATCTTAGATTGTTCTTTTTATACAGTTTATTTTGTGAAACTGAGAAAGATTATGGAGATGTTTAAGCAAATTCTCTTACCATTTTTCGGGATTTTCGCTCTTACGGTTCTCGTTTGTGCCCAGGATCAATCAGGTTTGCTTGTTCTAAATCTCTGGAAAACAATTTCATTTCCCTTTCTTTAACTTTAAGTTAAGGCTTTTCTGTGAATTTTTCTGTCAGGATTCATTAGCCTGGATTGTGGGTTGCCAAGAGATGATACCTATACCGAACTAACGACGGGGATTAAGTATATTTCGGATGCAAATTACATAGAAACTGGCTCCGGGAAGAGCATATTGGCTGAATACAAAGTCGGTAAGCAACAGCAGATGTGGTTTATTAGAAGCTTTCCTGAAGGCATCAGAAACTGTTACAGACTGAATCTTACCAGTGGTGATAAATATTTAATCAGAGCATATTTCATGTATGGAAATTATGATGATGCGAATAAAGTACCATCATTTGATGTATATATAGGACCTAATTTTTGGGAAACATTAAATTTTGAAAATGCATCTACCGTTAATATCCTGGAGATCATACATGTCCTCCCATCAGATTATCTACATTTCTGTCTCGTGAATACCGATAAAGGGACACCCTTTATATCAGCTTTGGAGTTAAGGCTTCTGAAAAATACAACTTACATAACTCAATCTGGATCGCTTGAGCTCAATACACGGGCGGATATTGGTTCAACTTTGACTCAAATATACAGGTAAGACATTTTATATAACCAAAAGTTTTTTTTTTTTTTTTTTGACTCAAGGAAAAAACTGTTTATGTGCCTTGCTTAACTTCTGAGCAATGCCTCAGGTATGAAGATGATGTTTATGATCGAATCTGGTTGCCGTATAATTTCGTTAACACAACACAGTTAACTGCTTCGGGTATAATCGATGAAAACAGTAACAACGGCTACGAGCCAGCACGCATAGTAATGAATACTGCTGCCACACCAGTAGATGCTGATCAACCATTGGATTTCACATTGAATCCTTCTGATTCCAGTACCCAGTATTACATTTATATGCACTTTGCTGAAGTTGAAAAGCTACAAGCAAACCAGTCCAGAGCGTTTAACATATCTTTGAATGGGCAGCACTGGTATGGACCTTTCTCACCATCTTACTTGTCCACAACCACAGTGTACAGCCCAGTTGGCTTGAATGCTGGGCTAAAAATTAACTTTACAATCTACAAAACGGGAAATTCAACCCTTCCACCAATCCTTAATGCTGTCGAGATTTATACGCTAAAGGAATTCTTGCAGTTACAGACAGAGGAACAAGATGGTATGTTCTTGTCAAGATATTCCTTTTTATGGTTAATTTTGTGCTAATTTATTATCCAATGATCATCCTTTTCACGAACTAATTTTTGTATTCATATGGATAGTTGATGCGATCACAAATATAAAGGCAACGTATGGATTGAAGAAAAATTGGCAAGGAGATCCATGCGTTCCTCAAACTTTCTTGTGGGATGGTCTTAGTTGCAGCAACAATAGCAATGATCAGCCTATAATCACATCCTTGTAAGTTAACTATGCCTTCTAATTAGTATACTATATCTTTCGCTACTTCACTCCAATTCTCTGTTACTGAAGTTATTGAATTTCAGAAACTTATCCTCAAGTGGGTTGTCTGGGAAGATAGCTGATTACCTGTTCAATCTCACAATGCTTGAATCTCTGTAAGTATCTCAGTCTGACACAAGTTATTAAGTAATCAATATATGAATGATTGGAAGCAAATCGACTTACTATATCTTCTGCCATCATGTCAGGGACTTATCGAACAATAGTTTGAGTGGAACAGTGCCCGAGTTTCTTTCTCAGTTGTCATCTTTGAAAGTCCTGTAAGTTACCCAGGATTGAAACTATATATGCCAGTTTGTTTGTAAGGAAAATTACGGATAGATTTATTTACTTTTTATCTCTTTGCAGAAACTTGGAAAGAAACAAACTCACAGGTTTAATTCCAGCTGCACTCCTTGACAGACAAAAAAATAATTCACTTTCATTAAGGTTTGCTTTTAATTAGAACCATGAGCCTTTCTATAATGTCAAATCAGAAATTGTTGATAGCTGACTATTTTCAATGGAAACTCACTTTCGACATTGTATGGCTTCTAGTTTCGACGGCAATCCAGGTCTTTGTTCATCGGATCCATGTAAGAAGAAGAAGATTAGCAGGGTTGTTATTGCAGTAGTAGCATCAGTTGTTGCATTTGTAGTCGTTTTAGCTGCATTGATTGTCCTTTGGGTCCTCAAAAGAAGAAAACAACAAGGTTTGGACTTTGGACCCAATTATTGTATATGTTACTAAATGTTTCAAATCATTATCACTTGAACTTGTTATTATATCATCCAGCAGTGAAGATGTATCCCAAGTCAAGCAAAACGTACGAGTCATTGGAGCAGAACAAGCAACAGTTCACCTATTCTAATGTCTTGAAAATGACCAACAACTTTGAAAGGGTTCTTGGTAAGGGAGGATTTGGTACAGTTTATTACGGACGCTTAGATGACACTGAAGTAGCAGTAAAGATGCTCTCTCAATCATCTGCTCAAGGGTTTAAGCAATTTCAATCAGAGGTATAGCTGCGTCAAACTCATGACAATCTTGAGCTCGTACTTCTTACATTATAAATTATAAGATGACTTTTTTCTTGGATAAGCAATTAGATGTGGTTTTTGATTGTAGGTCAAGCTTCTTATGAGAGTTCATCATAAAGACTTAACAACCCTTATCGGATTTTGCGAAGAGGGCACCAACTTGGCTCTCATCTATGAGTTCATGGTTAATGGCAACTTAGGGGAGCATCTGTTAGGTAAGATTATAAGAATCTACTTGAAATCTTTAACATTGTGTTATACAATTTGATTTCTAATAACTTTCTTAATGTAACAGTATTACTGAAATCCATCAAGGATACAAAAATTAACTATAAGGTTTAACAATTTTCTTGTAAATATAGATAATGACAAGGATATCTTGAATTGGGAAACGAGACTTCGAATGGCGGTGGAGGCAGCTCAAGGTTAGCAAGCAGAACATTTCATGAATAATTTTGTATTTTCATATTTTTACCGATCTTTTTAATCATGTCTGTCATTCTAACTGATCTACATTCAAATTCAGGGTTGGAGTATTTACACCATGGTTGTAAGCCACCAATTATCCATAGAGATGTGAAGTCTACAAATATCTTATTGAACGATAAATTCCAAGCTAAACTAGCAGATTTCGGGCTGTCCAGAACATTCCTGGTTGAAGGAGACACTCATGTATCAACTGTTGTTGCTGGCACCCCCGGATACCTTGACCCCGAGTAAGTAATTCTGTTCTTGGTATACAAAATCATTTTCAGAATACAATGGCTTCAAATTAATACATTGCAAAACAAATTTTAACCTGGTCAATGGTATTGTTACAATTGTTTGACTGACAATCAAAGCATAATGTAAATATTTGAATATGGTTTCAGTATTTTAATGAGTGAATACACTAGAGTACACGTAAGAACAGAACCGAAACTTTATGCGAAAGACAGAGTAAAGACAGAGGAGGGTTCTGAAATCTGATCTTCTTTGTTCATCTTCCATAAGAAACTAATCAGTTTCTGTACATGATGTTCAGACAAAATTACAAATAATCAAGTGAACTTACATAAAAACCAACTAGCCTCAGATTATTTAACTAATCTTTGGAATAGCTTTTGCGAATATAAACTTTGAAGGCTGAATTTCACCATTTCCAATTGCCTCTTGTAAAGTTGATGCTTGATTACATTAGTTTGGTTCTGCTACAGTAACATGTACTCATTTTCGCTTACATTTCTGGCTTGCAGGTACTATATGTCAAACAGGTTAACCGAAAAAAGTGACGTATACAGTTTCGGGGTTGTTCTCTTAGAGCTGATAACCGGCAAACCAATAATTTTAAAATCACTTGACAATAGTAACAGCCACATAAGCCAATGGGTCAGTTTCAATCTTGCCAAAGGAGATATTAGAAGTACCGTTGATCCAAGATTGAAGGGAGATTTCAACATCAATTCTGTCTGGAAAGCTGTGGAAATAGCAATGGCTTGTGTGTCTCAAACTTCCAGCAGAAGACCAACCATGAATCATGTAATGATGGAGCTGAACGAGTGTTTAGCAACGGAGACAGCTCGGAGGAAGGAAAATGCTAATGAATTCGAAACGGGAGATTATGTTGAAATGATGACTGTGAATCTCCATAATGATTTGTCTCCCCAAGCAAGGTAGTGCATGAGCATGAGAGTTCCTTTCAGGACTTCAAGTTCAAGTAAGAGAGAAGGAAATAATGTTTGTTCTGTAATTATTTTACAAACTTGTAAGTTTATACTATATACTGGTCTCACAGGAATATTTGTTTGTAAATTCTGTTGTATATAGGTTTCTTGGAAATTTTATACAACTGTAAATTACCAAAAATCTCTTCGGTGAATCATTCAATCTTATAGTTAAATCACTGAGGGTTAATTGCACAAACTATAAAATTCTTTGAAATCTCCACAGGTTTCTATAATTGTAGATTTACCCAAATAAAAACTATTAAATAACTTAATAAGTTTACAAAAATTGGAAATGTACCATAACCCACCTACTTCATCTCCTTGATCTGCTGTCGCTGAATTGCGGAGGTGGCCAAATGGTTGGACGCGGCTCACGAGCCATGGCCTCCTCCATTTGAAGAGAAGGCGCTTGAAGTAGGCATCATGGCCTCCTTCTAGAAACACACCGGAAAGGCTACGGTTGATGGCCTTTATTTGTTTGTTATTTTATTATGTTTCCGGTTTATTTATTAAATTAATATTCTAAATATTTTTAAATTGATTATTGTATGGATTTTAAAAACTCTTACCCTACAAGGGGTATTTGTGTCTTTTCAGTCATTCTATCCAGTCAACCGTTACAAGTAATGAAAGTCAACAATTCTCAAGGTAGATTTATATACTAAAATGAAAAGTTGCATAAGAGTGCAATTTCACCTAAAGTCAAGGAAGTTAGTGTAATTAACCAATAACTACAGAATTTTCACAACACATTTTCCTTTTTCTTTGACAGGTTCATATTCATCAATTCTGAACAATTTCGTTGAAGTAGCCAGTTAATTTCCAAGTAATTTTTTATTTTATTTTAAATTTTCCTTATCTATGCAAGGTATATATTTATTTACCTACCAATTGATTTGCCATTATAGAGTATTTCTAAAACTCATTATTTTACCAATCATGTGTTGGTGTGAATGGTTCGGCGCTCTCATCCCTTAAGCAAGGTCGTGGGTTCAACTCCCCTTGTGAACGAAGCTACACATATTGGGAGCACTTTACCCCTTAGTGGGCTGACCCGGTGCGAGTCCGGCTTAGTCGGGGTGTGGTCTGGGCTGATTGCACCGTATGGTGGATCCGCCCCACCCGGAAACTGGATGGTGTAAACCAAAAAAAAAAAAAAACTCATTATGTTTGTTGAGTCAACATGTGACGTGTCTATGCATGTCATGAGCCAACTTAGTGCATGAACTATAAAATACTTTTCGGGGGCCTACAACAGCCTAAATTCAGTATTAGTCGGCCCAACTTAAAGTGTCTGCCAGTTTATATGGGCCAAGGCCCAAATCTGAAAAATCCATAGTTTTGATAAGAGCTCAAATTGGTGCGTTTTCAAGCACACATAGAAAGAGTGATTGAGAGAAAAGAAGAAGAAATCTTCGTCTCCATTTTAGAAGCACTCTGGTATGGACGAAGCTATGAGGGGGGCCTGCGGGGCCATGACTCCCAAAGTTGGATCATCAATTAGGTTTGATTTTGAACACAGTACCCTACTTAATTATTGATTTGGCAATATAAGATTGTATGTTTGCTTTTTATCCTGAACAATCGTAACAAGAAGCAGGAACGGTTGGCTATGGAGATTTTCAAGCATTTGATCATTACATTTCTTGATTTAGTTGCTCTCACAGTTCTTGTACATGCCCAGAGTCAATCATGTTACACTAGCAGTGATGACTTAATATTTTTACACATTTTTCTTCATATATTGTAATATTAGAATGTTTTTTCTATCTATGTGTCAGGTTTTATCAGCATTGATTGTGGACTGCCAGAACATTCCGGCTATACTGACGAGAAAACAAGCATAGATTACGCATCGGATGTAAACTTCATAGAAAATGGAGTAAGCTACAATATAATCAAGTGAGTACAACAGTGAGAGAACCCTGGAAAAACCATTCCTGACTGTTAGAAGCTTCCGTGAAGGAATAAGAAATTGTTACAATCTAAAACCTGCTCGCGAAAATTTTAAGTTTTTGATTCGAGCAAGTTTCATGTACGGGAATTATGATGGCCTGAGTAAAGTACCAACGTTTGATCTCCTTCTTGGAGCTGATTTGTGGGATTCAGTGGAATTGGCAAATGCATCAACTATTGTTACGTCTGTCTCATAGACACTGGCCTCGGAACACCTTTCATGCATGTCTTCATTAATTAGAATTACGGCCCTTGAAAAGTTCCTCTTATATACCTCAATCAGGATCACTACTTCTTTATTTGAGGTTTGATGTTGGTTCAACAATCCATTAAACAATCAGGTAATATTTGTGTAATGACAAGTTTCCAATGATATTGTTTGTTTCTAATTCAGGTTAATTGGTGTCAGTGTTATAGTAGGCGCTAGGCGCTAGTTAGGCGGAGACCCACCTTCTGGCGCCTAGGCGATTAGTCGGCAATTAATCGGCCGGCGAATTTAAGCCTATTTTTTTTATTTTCCTATATAAAAATCCAATCTCAAACAAATTTTAATTATCAAATCCAAACAAAAATTTTTCTAGGTATTTATAAAGTTGGTCAATTAGGGGTATAAGTGTAATTATTGAAGGAAGATTGAAGATATTGTGATTTTATAAGAGATCAGGGCGCGTTTCGTAATTTGCAACCCAAATCAGTGATAACACACATCAGTGAAACGGATGCGTTTCAATTAAATGGGTGCAACAGGCCAGGCCCAAACACGAGGCCCAACGTTGGCCCAACCTACCTCCCGCGTACACCCCATAATGTTGCTAAACGCACCCACCTATCTCAACTTCATCTTCAACCTCTCGACTGCCTCCATTGTAGACCGACCCCGAGCTGTTCCAATTGCCGGAAACGGCGATCCCGAGCCTTATTCCGGCTGATTTCCGGTGCAAAAGAACGCCGCCTAGCTCGATTACTTGGCCACGTGCCCGATTACTCGGCCACGTGCCCGATTACTCGGCCATGTGTCCGATTACGCGGAGGCAGCCTAATTGGTCCGATTTGCAATTTTCAAGGCGTTTTCCGACCGCCTAGCTGTATTGCTCCGACTAATCGGCCTAGGCGGCCGCGTTTTCGAACACTGATTGGTGTACATATTTAATTATTTTGCCGCGTAGGATTGACAGCAAAAGGGTTTGGCAACAACCATAACTCATGGCAAAACTTTTTGCCACGGTAGTATTTGTAACACCCTTTTAACGCAAATTACATATTTAATTTCTCGGTGACAAATTGTCACTTTTTTAAACCTTTCAACTTTGGCTCAAAAATAATCCATGGGTTCTTACCATTGACATTACCTAGTTAGGAGGGAAAGACGTCCCCATAAAATATATATTTTTAAAAATACTTTACAAAATTTTATTTTATTTAAAAAAAATTAAATTAAATTAAATTATCAGAGAAATATGAAACACAAATAGGAACACTAATTAAATTATACAATATTCTTATATTAGTTTGATTCATTATAAATATACTAATACAATGTTCTGAGAAATTTAATGAAATTCATTAAACAATATCGTTACTTTGTAAATTTAAAATTGGATTAAATAATAATTGAATTACTCCTAAAATCTCATTATCTATATTTAACAATAACCCTAAAATTTCAAAACAAAATAAAATAAATTCTTTTAAAGTAATAAAATAAAACATTTAAAACTATAATATTCACTAAAACATTTCTAAATGTTGATGTTGATAAATAGATTGAACCAAGTTTGAAGAATGGGGAGAAATAATTATTATAAAAGTAATTATTTAATTATTATTATTATTATTATTTTTAACTGATCTAGTTTTTTTAAGGGATTCAGGGTGGGTTTGGGCCTACCCTAGCCCCCACACAGGTTTGTACCTTGCCCCACCGTTGGTTGGTTGAAATCTTTCTTTCTAAAATATATTATTTAATATTTATTTACTAAGCTCAAACAAGGGGTATAATACTATAATGTTTCCACCTTGGACCGTTAGAAGTTTACGGCGCTAACAGCAAAGGATATCAATGTAATATTTTTCAAATTTCAAGTAATTTATGTGTCATTAAACCGAAAAGTGTCATAGCTGTGTAATTATATCTAACCTCAGGGATATTTGTACAATTTTGCCTTACATTAAATATAAGGGGGAATTGCACAAACATCCCCTAAAGTTAGTGATATTTACATGCATATGGCACTTTTGGCCATAATCACACCAACCTTACCTGATGTTTGAGAAATGTTACACATACATCCCCTGCTGTTAGATTTGTACCGTTAACTTCTAACGGTCAATGGTCAATGAGGCAAGAAGTCTAAAGTACCCTTATTTTCATTTTTAGAAATAATCAAATATATTAAAATATAAGAAATTAATAAATGAATAGTAATATAATATATTAACAAAATCTTTGTTATAATTTTAACCTAGAAAAAACAAAACTATGAAATCTAACCCAAAAAAAAAAAAAAAATATGAGACCTGAACAAAAAGGAGATCTGAAATTATATATATAAAAAAAAAAATTTGACATCTGAAAAAAAATAATAATAATAAAAAAAACGAACTCTCATACTCTCATATCTAGAAAACAGTAAACTTTAAGATCTAAAGAAAAACAATTCATTCATCTTCATCAGACTTCATCTTCCCACCCAACTTCTCACTCACTTCATTCAACATTTCATTCAAAATCAAATCAAATCTAACAAAATTAAAAATCCCACAAACATTGAAAACACAACAAAATCCCACAATCATCCAACCATGTTCATCGATTCCAAAAAATAAATAAAAGAAAAAAAACTTAAAAATCTCCCAAACAATCTCGATCACATCACCCAACGCCGCCGCTACCGCGAGTAACCCATCACCACCGACGAGGAAAGCTTCGCCGGTCATCGATCACCAAACCCAGCCTTAAACGCTGCCGATCTATTCACCGGAAACCGCAAATGAAACCTGTGAAAACTTCGCATTTGCTACATCGATTCGCCGCGATCCAACGTGATCCAAGTCATGTTGAGGCCACCGTTGTCCTCGCCGGAATCTGCGCTACTTGATCGGTTACTCTTCACCACATCTAGTCATGTCGGCGATCTCAAGCGATGCACGAGACGCTTTATCCATGATGAAATGGAACGATATGCTCTATCTTACTATCTTAGATCTTCATCTAATTAAATATGGAGAAATAAAAAATCTGAGAGGAGATTTTCCATCTCAATCTTTATTTTTTAATTAATATATTTTATAAATGAATAGGAAAGTAATTAATGATATGTTTTTTCAATTTTATTTATTTGATCAAAAAGACTGTATTGCCCCTGGCTGTATAAGTTAACGGTACAAATTTAACGGCAAGGGATATTTGTGCAACATTTCTCAAATGTCGGGTAATGTTTGTGTGATTATAGCCAAAAGTGCCATATACGTGTAATTATCACTAACCTCGGGGGATGTTTGTGCAATTGCCCCTAAATATAAAAACTTTTTTTTTTTTTTTTTTTAAAAGACAAACGCAATGGGTACTGGAAGGGAAAGCAACTCTGTCTGCTGCTACTCTTCATAAATGTCACTTTTATAAAAAGTTGTTGAATTTCCAATAATATGAAAAAAAATGCCCATTATTCAGCAATAACAAAATCATCACAACCGCAGCAGGAATCTCCATGGAATGGGGTCATGGATAGCAGAGGAGCATGCAAATGCAGTTCTTGAAGGTGGATTATGAAAGTGAGTCTCTTTCTGGGGTCTTGTTTGATGATCTGATGGTTTTTGTGAGTTGGGTTCAACTGGGTTTTGTAAATTTTGTTTGTTTAAATTTCTGAATTGATGTTTGTGTTCTTGTTCATTGTATTGTATGGTGTTCTTTTTGTTCTTCAAGTTTATATATAATAATAATAATAATTTAGATTGCTGATATAAAAATGTTCTTTGCAGTAAAGTTGACTTTACAAAAAGTTGGTTCAACAGTTTATGTGATGATTTGTTTTTTCTTTTAAATTCAGGAATCTTTTTGACCATTTAATCCAAAATCATGATCATCTCCAAACCAGAGGTACTTTTTTGAACAAGCCCTTTTTCTATTGTATAAATCCAGTTTATATATTATATTGTTCAATTAGAACTAAATTTGTACTATAGCTGATCATGTGTGGGATCCCGATTGACACCGATGTAAAATACAGATCTATTTCATTTTACATAGGTGCTAATTGAGATCCTGGACTAAAAAACTTATGAGATACCACACCTGATAATTTTTATAGTTCGTACTATTTTGTTTTTGGGTTTTTTCACTCAAAGAACTCATGCTAGTTAAAGAATAGCATTTAATTTACGCGGTAGAGAAAGGTGAGCTTGACTAGTTCAACAGCATAAGCTACTTGATGTTGATGTTGACTTTCAATCTATATTTTGAACACATCGAAAAAAACAGGAAACGTCTATTTGATTAATATAATATGATCATATCATCAAATTGGGAAAAAAAAATGTTTTCCTTCCAATATCTGCAGGAGAAATTGACCATGTCTCTGTACTACTATTCTTCTTTACATTAGATTGTCAATATAAGATTTTAGAAATCTTAGATTGTTCTTTTTTACAGTTTATTTTGTGAAACTGAGAAAGATTATGGAGATGTTTAAGCAAATTCTCTTACCATTTTTCGGGGTTTTCGCTCTTACAGTTCTCGTTTGTGCCCAGGATCAACCAGGTTTGCTTGTTCTAAATCTCTGGAAAACAATTTCATTTCCCTTTCTTTAACTTTAAGTTAAAGCTTTTCTGTGAATTTTTATGTCAGGATTCATTAGCCTGGATTGTGGGTTGCCAAGAGATAAGAACTATACCGAAGCAACGACGGGGATTAATTATATTTCGGATGCAAATTACATAGAAACTGGCTCCGGGAAGAGCATATTGGCTGAATACAAAGTTGTTAAGCAACAGCAGATGTGGTGGTCGGTCAGAAGCTTTCCTGAAGGCATAAGAAACTGTTACAGACTGAATCTTACCAGGGGTGATAAATATTTAATCAGAGCATATTTCATGTATGGAAATTATGACGACGCGAATAAGGTACCATCATTTGATGTATATATAGGACCTAATTTTTGGAAAACATTAAATTTTGAAAATGCATCTACCGTTAATATCCTGGAGATCATACATGTCCTCCCATCAGATTATCTACATTTCTGTCTCGTGAATACCGATAAAGGGACACCCTTTATATCAGCTTTGGAGTTAAGGCTTCTGAAAAATACAACTTACAAAACTCAATCTGGATCGCTTGAGCTCTATACACGGTTGGATATTGGTTCAACAACTAATCGAACATACAGGTAAGACATTTTGTATAACCAAAAGTTCTCTTCTTTATGTTTTTTTTTTTTTCCAAGGAAAAAACTGTTTATGTGCCCTGCTTAACTTCTGTGCAATGCCTCAGGTATAAAGATGATGTTTACGGTCGAATCTGGTGGCCGCTTAATCTCAATAAGTCAAGACAGTTAAATACTTCGGTCACCATTGATGCAAACGGTAGCAACATTTATGTACCAGCACCCATAGCAATGCAGACTGCTGCCACACCAAAAAAAGATAGTCAGCCATTAAATTACTTCTTCAATACTTCCGTTTCCAGTACGCAATATTACATTTATATGCACTTTGCTGAAGTGGAAGAGCTACAAGCAAACCAGTTCAGAGAATTTAACATATCTTTGAATGGGCAGCACTGGTATGGACCTTTCTCACCTCGTTACTTGTCCACAACCACAGTATTCACCCCAGTTGGCTTGAATGCTGGGCTACAAAATAACTTTTCAATCTACAAAACGAAAAGTTCAACCCTTCCACCAATCCTTAATGCTGTCGAGATTTATACGCTAAAGGAATTCTTGCAGTTACAGACAGAGGAACAAGATGGTATGTTCTTTTCAAGATATTCCTTTTTATGGTTAATTTTGTGTTAATTTATTATCCGATGATCATCCTTTTCGCGAACTAATTTCTGTATCCATATGGATAGTTGATGCAATCACAAATATAAAGGCAACGTACGGATTGAAGAAAAATTGGCAAGGAGATCCATGCCTTCCTCAAACTTTCTTGTGGGATGGTCTTAGTTGCAGCAACAATAGCAATGATCAGCCTAGAATCAAATCCTTGTAAGTTAACTATGCCTTCTAATTAGCATACTATATCTTTCGCTACTTCACCCCAATTCTCTGTTACTGAAGTTATTGAATTGCAATCAGAAACTTATCATCAAGTGGGTTGTCTGGGGGGATAGCTGAATACCTGTCCAATCTCACAATGCTTGAATCTCTGTAAGTATCTCAGTCTGACACAAGTTATTAAGTAATCAATATATGAATGATCGGAAGCAAATCGACTTACTATATCTTCTGCCATCATGTCAGGGACTTATCGAACAATAATTTGAGTGGACCAGTGCTCGAGTTTCTTTCTCAGTTGCCGTCTTTGAAAGTCCTGTAAGTTACCCAGGATTGAAACTATATATGTCAGTTTGTTTGTAAGGAAAATTACGGATAGATTTATATACTTTTTATCTCTTTGCAGAAACTTGGAAAGAAACAAACTCACAGGTTTAATTCCAGCTGGACTCCTTGACAGACAAAAAAATAATTCACTTTCATTAAGGTTTGCTTTTAATTAGAACCATGAGCCTTTCTATAATGTCAAATCAGAATTGTTGATAGCTGACTATTTTCAATGGAAACTCACTTTTGATATTGTATCACTTCTAGGTTTGACGGCAATCCAGGTCTTTGTTCATCGAATACTTGTAAGAAGAAGAAGAATAGCAGGGTTGTTATTGCAGTAGTAGCATCAGTTATTGCATTTGTAGTCATTTTAGCTGCATTGATTGGCCTTCGGGTCCTCAAAAGAAGAAAACAACAAGGTTTGGACTTTGGACCCAACTATTGCATATGTTACTAAATGTTTCAAATCATTATCACTTGAACTTGTTATTATATCATACAGCAGTGAAGATGTATCCCAAGTCAAGCAAAACGTATGAGTCATTGGAGCTGAACAAGCAACAGTTCACCTATTCTAATGTCTTGAAAATGACCAACAACTTTGAAAGGGTTCTTGGTAAGGGAGGATTTGGTACAGTTTATTACGGACGCTTAGATGACACTGAAGTAGCAGTGAAGATGCTCTCTCAATCATCTGCTCAAGGGTTTAAACAATTTCAATCAGAGGTATAGCTACGTCAAACTCATGACAATCTTGAGCTCGTACTTCTTACATTATAGATTATGAGATGACTTTTTTCTTGGATAAGCAATTAGATGTAGTTTTTGATTGTAGGTCAAGCTTCTTATGAGAGTTCATCATAAAGACTTAACAACCCTTATCGGATTTTGTGAAGAGGGCACCAACTTGGCTCTCATCTATGAGTACATGGTTAATGGCAACTTAGGGGAGCATCTGTTAGGTAAGATTATAAGAATCTACTCGAAATCTTTAACATTGTGTTATACAATTTGATTTCTAATAACTTTCTTAATGTAACAGTATTATTGAAATCCATAAATCATACAAAATTAACTATAAGGTTGAACAATTTTCTTGTAAATATAGATAATGACAAGGATATCTTGAATTGGGAAACGAGACTTAGAATGGCGGTGGAGGCAGCTCAAGGTTAGCAAGCAGAACATTTAATGAATAATTTTGTATTTTCATATTTTTACTGGTGTCTTTAATCATGACTGTCAGTCTAACTGATCTACATTCAAATTCAGGATTGGAGTATTTACACCATGGTTGTAAACCACCAATTATACATAGAGATGTGAAGTCTACAAATATCTTATTGAACGATAAATTCCAAGCTAAACTAGCAGATTTCGGGCTGTCTAGAACATTCTCGGTTGAAGGAGACACCCATGTATCAACTGTTGTTGCTGGCACCCCCGGATACCTTGACCCCGAGTAAGTAATTCTGTTCTTGGTATACAAAATCATTTTCAGAATACAATGGCTTCAAATTAATACATTGCAAAACAAATTTTAACCTGGTCAATGGTATTGTTACAATTGCATTAATGACAATCAAAGCATAATGTAAATATTTGAATATAGTTTCAGTATTTTAATGAGTGAATGCACTAGAGTACACATAAGAACAGAACAGAACCTAAACTTTATGCGAAAAACAGAGTAAGACAGAGAAGGGTTCTGAAATCTGATCTTCTTTGTTCATCTTCCATAAGAAACTAATCAGTTTCTGTACATGATGTTCAGACAAAATTACAAGTAATCAAGTGAATTTACATAAAAACCAACTAGCCTCAGATTATTTAACTAATCTTTGGAATTGCTTTTGCGAATATATACTTTGAAGGCTGAATTTCACCATTTCCAATTGCTTCTTGTAAAGTCGATGCTTGATTACATTAGTTTGGTTCTGCTACAGTAATATGTACTTATTTTCGCTTACATTTCTGGCTTGCAGGTACTATATGTCAAACAGGTTAACCGAAAAAAGTGACGTATACAGTTTTGGGGTTGTTCTCTTAGAGCTGATAACTGGCAAACCAATAATTTTAAAATCACTTGACAATAGCAACAGCCACATAATCCAATGGGTCAGTTTCAATCTTGCCAAAGGAGATATTAGAAATACCGTCGATCCAAGAATGAAGGGAGAATTCAACATCAATTCGGTCTGGAAAGCTGTGGAAACAGCAATGGCTTGTGTGTGTCAAACTTCCAGCAGAAGACCAACCATGAATAATGTAGTGTTGGAGCTGAACGAGTGTTTAGCAACGGAGACAGCTCGGAGGAAGGAAAATGCTAATGAATTCGAAACGGGAGATTCTGTTGAAATGATGACTGTGAATCCCCATAATGATGTGTCTCCCCTAGCAAGGTAGTGCATGAGCATAAGAGTTCCTTTCAGGACTTCAAGTTCAAGTAAGAGAGAAGGAAATAATGTTTGTTCTGTAATTATTTTACAAACTTGTAAGTATATACTATATACTGTAAATTACCAAAAATCTCTTCGGTGAATCATTCATCTCCTTTCTCCCTTGTCGCTGAATTGCGGAGGTGGCCAAAATGGTTGGAGGCGGCTCACGAGCCACGGCCTCCTCCATTTGAAGAGAAGGCACTTGAAGTAGGCATCATGATCTCCTTCTAGAGACACATCGGAAAGGCTACAGTTTATGGCCTTTATTTGTTTGTTAATATATATATATATTTGTTATGTTTTCGGTTTATTTATTAAATTAATATTCTAAATATTTTTAAATCGATTATTGTATGGATTTTATTAAACTTTTACCCTACAAGGGATATTTGTGTCTTTTCATTCATTCTATCCAGTCAACCGTTACAAGTAATAAAAGTCAACAATTCTCAGGGAAGATTTATATAATAAAATGAAAAGTTGCATAAGAGTGCAATTTCACCTAGCGTCAAGGAAGTTAGTGCAATTAACCAATCAATACACATTTGCTTTCGAATATTATTCACATTTTCCTTTTACTTTGACAGGTTAATACGCATCAATTCTGAACAATTTCGTTGAAATAGCCAGTTGATTTCCAAGTATTTTTTTAATTTTCCTTATCTATGCAAGGTATTTATTTACCTACAAATTGATTTGATATTATAGAGTATTTCTACAACTCATTATGTTTGCTGAGTTGACTCATGCCATGCCATGCCATGAATGTCACGAGCATGGCACGAGCCAACTCAGTGCTTGAACTATAAAATACTTTTAGGGGGCTTAAAACCGACCAATTCAGTATTAGTCGGCCCAACTTAAAGTGTCTGCCAGTCTATATGGACCAAGGCCCAAATCTGAAAAATCCATGGCTTTGATATAGAGTTAAAATTGGTGCGTTTTCAAGCACACATAGAAAGAGTGCCTGAGAGAGAAGTAGAAATCATTGTCTCCATTTTAGAAGCACTCAGGTATGGACGAAGCTATGAGGGGGCCTACGGGGCCATGGCTCCCGTAGCCTCTCAAAAATTCATTTTTAATCCTTATATTTTATTCTAGTAGCAGAAAACAATTAATATTCTTTAGTTTTTGTATGTTCTTCCCTGTCCAAAGCCAAGGAATTACCCTAAACACCAATTTTTGGTGGTGTTGTTTGAGATATACAATTATGTTCAATATTTATGGTTTATTGAACTTGTTTTGAATTGCATTGACATATATATATATATATAAGAATAATGTTAGGTTGTCTAAATTATTTATCTAAAGTTATATCAAAACGAGATAGTCTAATAAATTTATTATTGTCACGTTCCAACACGTACGTCATCGTTACATTAAAAAACATTATCATCATTTCATCAGGGTCGTTCAGGATATATTATCGTTGCCCATCCAAAAACGGTGTAAATGATAATTTTGAAGTACTTATCTACTTATTTTATTTTACAAGTACTTTTAAAGTAACTTTTGAATATTCAATTGAAATAATTGATGAAGGCAGGTCCCACTCTTCCACTTTCTCCCATCAACCGGTCGGTTATTTGTTGGACAAGTGAAGGTCGCTGTATACAACAAGACCGTGTTTGGCGCTTGGGATTGGATTGGGATTGGACTAAAATAGTCCAAAGCCCATGTTTGGCTCAACAAACGGACTAGGATACATTCTCCCAACAATGTAAAATAATCCCACCAACTCTGGACGAAATAAACGAGTAATGCTAGCGGACCCAAAAAACTAATCCAAATTTTGAACCAAAATCTATGTGGCAATATTACACACAACATAGGCCCACGTCACTCTTCCCAAAGATCTCATGTGATGTTGCCACATAGGTTTGGGTTCAAAATTCGGGTTAGCTTTTTGGTCCTCTAGCATTACTCTAAATAAGCCCACCCCTCCTCATGGGTTTATTTGTCCTGGGACTAATCATTCAATTGTTTTTGTTTTTTCAACGTTATCTCTTTCTTTTCTTCTTTTCTTCTGATTCTTCATCATCATCGATCAAAATTTTCACTTCTCTCTCTTCAACCAAAATTTATTTTATTTTGTTTAAAAAAAAATAACTACTTTATTTTATGAAATTAAAATTAACTCTTTCCAGCGAACAAGAGATGGAGTGATGGAATTGACTCCATATCAGATCTGCTCCTTATCTTCTTCAGTTTTTTTTTTTTAAAAATTTATGTAGTTCTGTTGCTCCATCAAGTTTGAGATCGTAGAAAATTGATTTGTGTTTCACATCAAAGAAGATGGATCTGCCTTTGCTGGTGTGGATGTTGATGATCATGAAGATGGCAGGGGTGCTGCTGTTGAAGTTCTGACTCCATTTATTTTCTCTCAAAAACCACCAGATCACAATTCAAGATCAAGACACTTGAAAGGTTTAAACTTTGCTTTGGAAACAAAAGTACTTAATTTTTAAAAATATTATCAAATTATCAATTTCGGTTTCTGGGATGGATTATGGAGCAATCAATTAAAAAGGGATGGATTATTCTGAAATTGGATTTGGTTTCAATTTCAAAATAGAGAGCTTCTTTTAACAATCCAATTTTTTCTTTTTACACTTCTTTTCTAAAAAGACTCCATTATCAAAATTTAAATTTTAAAAAATTCTAAAGACACTTCATTTTGTTACAAGATTATCCTTTTTATCTTTTTTGAATTAAATTATTAAAAAAAAAAATTATCTCTCCTAAATCATTAGATTAATTATTACATATTAAATACTCTCTCCTAAATTTTTAATTTCCATTTTAAACTCTCTCTCCTCCAATACATATCTCTAATTTTCTATCTCCATTTTTTCTCAAGCAAGACTAATCGTTAAGAAAAAAAATAATAATAAACTTACTAATAAGCTTGATTTTTAGGAACTATATGTATGTGTATATACATATATAAATTTTTTAAAAAATACATATATATATAAAAAAAAATACTCAAAAAAAAAGTACCTTATTTTTTTTATAAAAAAAAAATCGAAATAAGAAAAATGGTTTTCATTACTCTTGTAGATATGTGATTTCCTTGAGAAATTTAATTCTTTCATTAGTCTTAGAAATTCTGAGTTTAATCGAATCTAGTTGAAACAATTCAAGTTTTCATATATCTTTTTTTTTTTTTTTAAATGACTTTTTAATATATATATATATATATATATATTACTGTTAGTAAGAAACTAAAATATTCATAAGTTTTTTTTTTCTTTAACTATTAATCAGAGATTGATCGAGAAAGTATGGAAATATGATTTTTTTTATTTTTATTTTAAAAAAAAAAATTGAGAGAGATTAATTAGGAGAGAGTGTTTAATATGGTAATAACAGATTTAAGAGATAAAGTTTAATATGTAATATTTAATCTAATGATTTAGGAGAGAGATTTTTTTTTTAATAATTTAATTAGTTTTGAGTGTCTTTATTTTTTTTTTTTTGTATTGTTTAGTAATTTTAATTTAGGTTAAAATTGTCATTAACAAAAAAAATTAAATTGGAGTGTGAATAGATAATTTGTGGATTGTAAGGAGAAGCTCTCTTCAAAATATTATCAAATTAATATATGAATATTGAGTTTATCAAATTGGATTTGATTTCCAGATCTTGAGTTTCCATATGTGAAGAATATATGAATATGTATTTCCAAATTTTCTTAATTTTTTCCTTTAAAAACTGATGTTGTTAATAATGATTGAAGAACTTTATTATTTCATTTTCTTCTTTGATTTTTGATTTTTGATTTTTTTTTTCCTTCTCTTCAGAAGGAAGAAGATGAAGATCTTGGTTCCCACTTCCCAGATCTCTTGAAAAAAAATAATTTTCTCATGTTTATTATTCAATTTTAAAATATTATCAAATTAAAAATATTATTGTATTTAGTCCAATCTCATGTTATACCAAACAAAACACAGTATTAATTCGGTATAGTCTCATGTTTTCCCAAACACAGTATAGTATTCATTTAGTCCAGTCCAATCCCATCTAGTCTCAGTTCCATCTCAATCCAATCTAATCTAATCCCATGAAATAATCTAATCCAATCCCGCGTACCAAACGGGGCCTAACAGTAATGTAGTTCTTTACCAAAAGTGACTTGAGATATAAAATAATAGCCCTTTAATAAATTAATAATATTCTTTATTTCTAACTTTTTGGACATCGAAGATCACGTGAGATCCAAAGTTTTAATTCGATGAATTTATATTAATTTTTAACTTGTTTTCTCATTGTGAAAGAAATAAAAGAAAATTAAGTGATCTCCAAAGTTTTAAGTCGATGAATTTATATATTTTTTTTTTGCGTGTTTCCTAATCGTTAAAGAAATAAAAGAAAATTAAGTTCTTTTAAAAAGATAATCGGAAAACTGATTTATATATGGGTACTTCACATATATAACTGATTTATGGTCATTATCACAAATTAATAATCAAGTTTTCTTTACCTCATTATGATTTTCTATTAGTAAACCGCAATTTGTATAAATTATTTGCTTTCATATTTTCAGAGTAATTAGATGTGCTCTTGCTTTCATGAAGTCTTTCCAACGGATAAGCTTGGCCATCGATTGCTTTTGGATTTTCAAAATTCTCGTCCATGCCTAGAATCAATAATGAAAAAAGCCAACTAGACTGAGTGTTTGTTTGATTGAGATTTCTATTGTCTCAAAAGTTTATTTGAGTTTTTTTAGAGTTGTTTGGTTGGGCTTTGGAGATTGCCTATTTTAAATTAAATAGAGGCTTGTAGAGTTTAATTCTCTACTAGGCAGATGAGCTTCTCCAAATAGACATTCTTTTACAAAAAAAGTCTATAACCAAACTACTATATATATATATATATATTTCCTTCAAAAACTCTATTTTTAATAGATCTAATACAAGTAGATCTTTTAGGTTTTTCAAAAGCCCAACCAAATAAGTTCGGAATATTACCTTACCTAACACTAAGTGTATATTTGGTATGGCTTTTGAAAGGATCAAAAACGCTTTTTTAATGCTAAAAGCTATTTTGAAGTTTTTTTTAGTTGTTTGGTAAAACTCAAAACAACTTTTTTAATATATGAATTGTCTTAATTACCCTTTAAAAAAACCATTTTATGTCTACTTGGAGAAGCCCAAAATTTGGGCTTCTTCAATAAGCTTTTTTGAGCTTTTTTAAAACAAATGAATTGTTTCAACTATCCTTTGTAAATTTTAGATATCCCACAATAACTCTTTCATTATAAATACATTGTCAACACTTTTTTTGTAATTCACTCAACCAAAAGCTATTTCTAAATTTACATTGTCAACACCTTTTTTGTAATTTACACAACCAAAAGCTTTTTTTGTTAGAAGCCCTATTTATTAGAAGCTCTACTACAAAAATATATACTATAGAAGCTCAAATTGAAAAGCCATACCAAACACACTCTAAATAGTAAATAGAGAACGAAGCTTGAATAACACATATATTTTTTCTTATATCATTTAAATATATGGGTTTATTGTTTTATTATTATTATTATTATTTTAACAATAACATATGAAGTAAAGATGAGGTTGACTCAGTGGTTTGCTCCTCACACATACACCATACGGTAATGACTTCGAGTCTATCCTCTCCCCAAATCCTGAACTATTGTAATATTTCAAAAAAAAAAAAAAAAATACAATAACATATGACAACATATAATTTTATGATTATGTCATTATGACTACTAATTGTTATGTACTTTTTTATTTTTTATTTTTTTACAAATAGCTAAAAACAAATAATTTAATAAAACCTACATCAAAATTATTAAAATATTGATAATAATTCATTAATTCATTTTTTTGTTTATATAACAATATTTTAGAAAAATACTAAAGTTTCATATAATTTAATATTATAAATGTGATATTTTAATTCATAAAAAATACCAAGTTAAAAAAAGAAGCAATTTACTATCAGCATAGATTCCTCACTTCTTTCTCTCATTCAAAATCGTGATGTGATCAAAGAAGCAGTACCAAATAGACTTACGGTGATCGGGTAAAGATAGACAAACTGAGCAAATAAATATAGACTTGATATTAATTAAGTTTAAGAATTTGTAAAATTTGAAATATATTACTTTTAGGACGACAGTTTTGAAAGAAAGTATTGTAATTATGATTTATAATTGAGTGATTAAGTGATAGGTTATAATTTTTTAACCTTTTTTTAAAATCATTTCAAGTTATTTTGAGCATTAAAAAAAAAAAAAAAAAAAACCGAGCCCATTGATCAACAATACACGTGCCCTTACTTCGTGAGGTCTTTAAGTCTTCCAAAAGATGAGCTTGGATTAATTACTTTAATTTAGACCTGACAAAGTTCCGGTTCGAACCGTGGAACAGAACCGTAAAAATTAGAATTGGAACCGGAACCGAAACCGGAGGAGGCCGGTTCCGGTTCCGGTTCCGGTTCCGGTTCCGGTTCCGGTTCCGGTTTCGGTTTCGGTTCCGGTTTCGGTTCCGGTTTCGGTTCCGGTTCCGGTTCTGATTCCGATTCTGATTTCAGTTCCAGTTTTTACAGAACCGACCGGTTTGAATCGGAATGGAACCGACGGTTCATTTATTTATTTATTAATATATATATATATATATATATATATATATATATATATATATATATATATATATATATATATATATATATATATATAATCAGTCTTTCTATTATCAGTTCGAACTGACAAAAGTTATATCAGTTCCTTACATGTGGGCCATTGGATTTAAATACTTTGACTGACAAGTGCATATAGCCAAGTCAAAGTATTTAAATCCAGTGGCCCACATGCAAGGAACTGATATAACTTTTGTCAGTTCGAACTGATAATAGAATATATGTATATATATATATATATATATATATCCTAAACCTAAATCCCTATTTCCTGATCTTTCTCTCTGTCTTCGTTTCTTCTTTTTCTTCTTCAGTTCATCGAATCTTCTTCTTCTTCTTCATCGATTTTGATTCTTCTTCTTCTTCTTCGATTTTTCGATTCTTCTTCTCTTCTTATTTGATTCGATTCTTCTAATCTTCTTCTTCTTCTTCGATTCTTGTTCTCTTCTTCTTCGATTCTAATCTTCATCTTCGATTCACGAAGTTGATTGGGCGGTGCAGTGGTGGTTTGGCCGTTTGGGGGTGATTTGTGGTTGATTTCAGATTTGCGAGAGAGAAACGAGAGCCTTGCCTTGGATTGAATTGATTGATGACTAATCCAGAGAGATCTGATTTGGGTTTTAAAAAGCAAAATTAAAAAAATAATAATAAGGCTCAAAACCATCGGTTCTGCTGGAACCGAAACCGAAACCGGAACCTTATAAGGTCGGTTCCGGTTCTGGTTTCGGTTTCGGTTCCGGTTCTAGTTCTGGTTCTGGTTCTGGTTCTGGTTCTGGTTCTGGTTCCACCTAACCGCGGAACTGGAACCGGAACGGTTCCGGTTCCGGTTCCGGTTCCATTTCTAGTTCTGGTTCTGGTTCTGGTTCTGGTTCTGGTTTTGGTTCTGGTTCTGGTTCCACCTAACCGCGGAACCGGAACCGGAACCGAAACCGTGTCAGGTCTGCTTTAATTAGGTCCTTGTCTAACATGTTGTATATTACTTTACATTAATTTACATATCAAAGATGGAAATGGAATCTTTTTGAATAGGAATGTTTTATCAGGGTAGGTACAACTGATGAATTGATCAAAATCGAATCCAGTTCATTTAGGGGCTGTTCGGTATTGTTTTGCAAGGCCCATTTTCATTTTCATTTTCCAAATCCAATTTCGAATACGCGTTCGTTATCGTTTTCCATTTTATTTGCAAAACAAAAACAAAAACAAAAACAAAAACAAAAACAATATCAGTGTTAAAAGTGAAAAATTTCCAAAACAACTTTTTGATGTTTTTCATTTTGTTTTTCGTTTTGTTTTTCAATCTAAATAAAAAACTAATTTTTTTTTCTTTTTTTTTTCTTCTTCCTTCTTGCTCGACAGAGAGCTTCTTCTTCTTCTTCTTCTCCTCCTCCTCCTCCTCCTCCTCGTCGCCGGAATCTTCTTCTTCTTCTTCTTCTTCTTCTTCTTCTTCTTATTCTTTTCTTCTTGCTCGACAACCTCATCTTCTTCTACTGGCCAAAATCTTCTTCTTCTTCTTGTTAAGAGGCTGAAACCACCATAGATTGGATCCTCAGAGGCCGATCTACAAAACCCAGGTGGCGTCGCTGCCGAACGACGCCGGAATCAGCCACACGTGCCGCACGCGCCGACCGAGCCACCATCTTCTTCTTCTTCCCCGACGGCTGTTTCTTCTTCCTTCCATCGGTCCACCCATCGCCGGCCCTTTCCGCCACCAGCCCAAGCCGTCGCACATCCCGGCGACCTCGCCGGCACCATTGACTTGGCCGAGCTGCGGTGGCGTGGACCTGGTTCAGTCAGTTGCAAATACTGACCTGAAAAAAAAAAATTAAATAAAATCAATTTTTTATAATTTTTGATATATTTTGGATAACCTACCGAACCCGTTTTTACGTTTTCATATTCGGAATACAACTTCCAGGATTTGCTACCAGACGCGTATTTGGATTTCGAAACTGAAACCAAAAACACTGTTTTCATTCTCATTTTTATTTTCGAAATCCAAAAACAAAAACACCTTTGAAAAACGTTACAGGACGGGCCCTTAATTATCCGATTTCAAATTAAATAAAATGAATTCTAATAAACTCTAATCCAATTAAAAGTTAAAACATACATAGAAGTTTAACGTGGTTGCTTTTTTGACTTTAGCTTGTATGATAGGTGGCTGTGCACTCCCTTCCATTTCCATCATAAATTTGACAATCAATCCAATGACATTGGAAATTGTAATTAAAAAACAAATTGAGATCTAATCACAATCTAATCAAACCATCAAATCTAATCAAAGTTGGATCATTAATTAGGTTTGGTTTTGAACGCAGTACCCTACTTAATTAATTTGGAGTAAAACAACAGTATGATTTTCTAATCAAAAGAGATTTAACGGGAGTTTCTAATTAAAGTTTATTAGTCACTGTTACACTTTATTAATTTGGCAATATAAGATTGTAATATGTTTGCTTTTTATCCTGAACAATCATAACAAGAAGCAGGAACTGCTGGCTATGGAGATTTTCAAGCATTTGATCTTTACATTTCTTGATTTAGTTGCTCTCACAGTTCTTGTCTATGCCTAGAGTTGTAAAATGGGCATGGACAAGAACCGTAAAATGGTAACTATTTTAAAAATCGTAAAATAGTTACTGAAGTCATAAAAATGGTTATTAAAACCGTGGAAATGATTATAAATCAAAATTTCAAAAATTATGTGAAAAATATTATTATTTAATATTGTAACTTTTTTTTTTTAAAGTTTTATATTTGTTTTATGATTTTTTTTTCATTATTAATATATTTTTTTCATTAAGAATTAGTTCCCTTAAATGTTTTACTGTTCGACAGCCAAACATTACAGCATTGGTTAATTTATCACTGCACATACAGAGATTTTTTCAATCCCTGTATAGCAGTCGGGCCCATTAAACACATTTTTATTTGACGGAGAGTCTACTTTGCGTCTTTGTCGGGTGCATACTAGTTTCCAGATAATGTTGGATATGATACTTATTTATGTTTCTTTTTTAATTTTCTACAAAACAGACACTTATGAGAAAGTAACATTACACCTTACAACTACAATCCAAATTTGGACGCATTATATCTTGTCTGATGATCATTTTCTTTTTAACTTGAGCAATAATAAGCAGGAATAGTACGTCATGGAGATTTTCAAGCATTTAATGCTTTCATTTCTTTCTATAGCTACTCTCATTGTTATGGTTCATGCTGATAGTCATTCAGGTTAGATTTTGAGTAACTCAATCAGGTTAATTTTTTTCTTCGTTATTCACTTACTTTATATATTTATCTTTGTCAGGCTTTATTAGCATCGATTGTGGATTGCCGGAAAATTCTAGTTATACGGACAAGAAAACGGGTATAAATTACACTTCGGATGCAACCTTCACAGAGACTGGTGTAAGCAACAACATATCAAGTGAATACAACAGTAACACTCTGGAACAACAGTTCTTGAATGTTAGAAGCTTCCCTGACGGAACAAGAAATTGTTACACTATAAAACCTGCTCTTGAAAATATTAAGTTTCTGATTAGAGCAAGATTCATGTATGGGAACTATGATGGCCGACGTAAATTACCAAGTTTTGATCTCTTGCTTGGAGCTGATGTGTGGGATTCCGTGGAATTGGGAAATGCCTCAACTATCGTTACTAAGGAGATCATCCATATTCCTCGGTCAAGTTATTTATATGTCTGTCTTGTAAACACAGGCTCCGGAACACCTTTCATATCTTCTTTAGAATTTCGAGTCTTGAAAAATTCCACTTATCAAACTCAATCGGGATCACTACTTCTCTATTTGCGTTTGGATCTTGGTTCAACAACTAATGAGACAATCAGGTAAGCAGGTTTATGCAACCACAAATGTACAATTTGAATCACGAAATTTGATAATATGAATCTTGTTTACCAAGTAATTAGAACTGTACCATATATGCAGGTACGGGGATGACATTTATGATCGCATATGGGAGCCATACAACAGGCCTGACTGGACTACGATAAGTACTACGTCTTTAGTCTACTCTGGGATGGAATACCAGCAACCATCAGCTGTCATGAGCACTGCCGTCACACCATCGAATGATAATGATTCCTTGACATTTAGTTGGGCGACTGGTGATAACACAACCCAATATTATATCTACTTGCACTTTGCTGAGCTTCAACGCGACCAAATGACTAAACAAACCAGAAAAATGTACATATATTTAAATAGAACGTTATGGTATACTCAACCTTATGATCTTAAATACTTGGAGACATCAAGTTTACGCAGCTCAAGTCCCACCCAAAATGTTGAGATCTCAATCAACAAAACTGAGGAATCGCCACTGCCTCCCATTCTTAACGCTCTTGAGATATATAAAGTAAAAGATTTCCTGCAATTGTTGACAAATCAAGAAGATGGTATGTTCTTCCAGGCATTCATATATTATATATATATATATATTGTTTGGTCAGTTTTTCCCTTGGCTATTCTGATTTGATGGATTCTGATTCTGCATCTTATTATATGCATGTAAAAAATATTAGTTGATGCCATCATGAAAATCAAAATAAAGTACGGAGTGACAAGATCAAATTGGCAAGGAGATCCTTGTACCCCAAAAGATTACTTGTGGCGAGGCCTTAATTGCAGCTATGACGAATATAACCCTCCTAGGATCATATTGCTGTAAGTTTAATTACCCTTTTGCTAATTACCTTAATAACACTGTTAAACAAAAATTATTCGGCATATTCATCTGCAGGAACTTGTCTTCGAGTGGACTTGTCGGAGAGATACCTCCTTTCATATCCAGTCTCACAATGATAGAATCTTTGTAAGGATCTCAGTTTCTCACTGTGCTTAAATACTATTGTTAGACCATTTCTTATAGGATGAAACTTTCGGGTCTGATGGTTTCTAATCAAATGGTATCAGAGCCTTGTTTGTGCTTGGTTCATAGGTCAAGCCCGTCATTTTGGCACATGACGGGTGTATTAGAGTGTTTAAATACTATTGTTAGGCCCTTTTCTATGAGCTTAAGCTTTTTGATCCGATGATTTTTCTAACACTCACAATGATAGAATCACACTGTATAATGTCAATAACAATAAATTTCTGTAAGAAGTTAAACTATATTTATAAGAACCAAATTAATCACACTGTACCATTTCAGGGACTTATCCAATAATAGTTTCACAGGACCGGTGCCTAGCTTTCTACCACAGCTACCATACTTGAAAGTTCTGTAAGTCCAAATTGGATTGTGATCTGTAATCAATAAGATTATTTTTATTTGTTGGTTATAGAAACAAAGGATCACATTTCTCATTATTCTTTTGCAGAAACTTGGCAGGAAACAAACTCAAAGGTTCAGTTCCAGCTGAACTCATTGAAAGAAGGGATAATGATTTTCTAACTTTAAGGTTTGCTAGCTAGCTAGATCAATATGACTGTAATCTAAAAACCCTCCTGGGTTTGACTAAAATTGCTCTGGTTTTGTTATTAAATTAAAACTTCTTTACCATTAGCTAAAAAAATCCTTGGGTTTTTGGAATTCTTCCGATTTTGGACTAAATAGCTAGACATATTACAGTTACATATGAGACATTCTTGCAATTTCAAGTATTACAAGGATATTATTGTCTTTTTGTTGGTTGTAGTGTGGATGGAAATCCAGATCTTTGTCTTTCAGCTTCATGCACAAAAGAGAAAAATGTTGTTGTTCCAGTACTAGCATCAATTGTTGCAGTTTCAGTCCTAGTAGCTGCATCATCTATTTTATGGATCCTCAAAACAAGAAAGGAAGGTAAACAAACAATTTTCAGTACATAAATCTTCTAAAGGGGTTAATTTCAAATTTCAATATAGTTCATGTTATTTGAAAAGTTTACCATTTTAGTAACATGTTTCACATGTTTCATAGATACAGGAAATCATATTTCATGTTTGTGTGACTCTTGCAACGTTTTTTTTTTTTTTTTTTTTCAGGTACCACTTGGAATAACGAGAACAACGGGCCATTGCAGCTAAAAAATCGAAGATTCTTATACTCTGAAGTGGTGAGAATTACAGACAATTTTGAAAGAATTATTGGGAGAGGAGGGTTTGGAACAGTTTATCATGGAAACTTAGATGATACTCAAGTTGCTGTGAAGATGCTCTCTCCATCATCGGTTCAAGGCTATAAGCAGTTTCAAGCTGAGGTATATATATTTTATAATCCCAACTTGTACATAGATTTTTCATTTTCTTTTGCTTTTATTTAAGAGATTTAGCTGATAAGATTTTTTGTCACTGTATAAAATATTGTGTTCAACTTCCAAATGATTTAGTTTATATTTATCATAGCAACGGAGAATGGTTTAGATTTTTTTTTTTTTTTTTACAGGTTGAACTTCTAATGAGGGTTAATCATAAAAACTTGACAACCCTTGTAGGGTATTGCGACGATGGCACACACATGGGAATGATCTATGAGTTCATGGCTAATGGAAACTTAGAATCACACCTCTTAGGTTTGTTCATTGCTAATGGAAACTTACAGCTTATTTATAGCTACCAGCTGCCTACCTCTATTTAGCATCTTCATGGCTTAAAATTTTATCTCCATTTTTTTTCCTTACAGATAATTATATTGCCTGCTGCCTTTTATCTTTGGCAAACTCATATTCTATCATTAATTCAAGGATTTTTCATTAATTATAATATAATTGATAGTTTTTTTTTTTACATATTTCTATAGATGAAGAGAGCAGTATTGCAGATGTCTTAAGTTGGGAAGGGAGGCTTAGAATTGAAACAGAGACGGCAGAAGGTTATAGAAATAATATTTGTAAGATTTTTTTTTTCTTTTTCTTATTTGCATTTCAAACTAATAATTATTGAATTTGAAATGTAGGATTGGAGTATCTCCACAGTGGTTGTAAGCCACCCATAATCCACAGAGATGTGAAGCCTACAAACATCTTATTAAGTGAAAAGTTCCATGCAAAAATAGCTGATTTTGGTCTTTCAAGAATCTTTCCGGTTGAAACTGGAACTCATATATCAACAGTGTTTGCCGGCACTCCTGGATACCTTGATCCTGAGTAACTAGCTAATTGTATTTTTTTTATTGAATGAGCTTAAATTAATTATTTTCATTGATTGGAAATTAACATAGATGGTCACTTTTGTTCATAGCCTTGCAGGTACTATACGTCAAATAGATTGACCGAAAAAAGTGACGTGTATAGCTTTGGAGTGGTTCTATTACGGATGATCTCAAGTAAACCTGCAATAGAAAAATCCATAGATAGGACTCATATAATTCAATGGGTGAGTTTCATGCTTGCAAAAGGGGATATTAAAAATGTTGTTGATCCAAGATTACAAGGAGATTTCAGCATGAACTCTGTTCGGAAAGCTATAGAAGTGGCCATGGCTTGTGTTTCTCAAACTACAGCCAAAAGGCCAACTATGAAACAGGTGGTGTTTGATTTGAATGAGTCCTTGGCAATTGAGATGGATCGAACAACGGTTGGACATGAGATTGAATCTAAGGAATCTATTGAATCGATTAGTTTGAATCTGAGTTCTGAATTACCTCCCCTTGCTAGGTAGCGCGTTCACAATGTATCTCCTATTTCAGTGTATTTACATAAATATGAACATTTGTGTGTCTTCTATAATTTGTACAGATAATCGACGTAATGACAGATCACAACTATATTAATAATAGCTTGTGGCAATTAAGAACGGGTCTTGTTCTAGTGCCTGTATATATATTCCCACATTTGCAAGTTCTCAAGCAGTACTTCTCAGCTGATCATTACAATGAAATCAACTCAGAATTGGTTTGAAACTTAAGGGAAAAAATGATTATAAATTATGTCGATTCAAGTTTACATTAAGGGCTTGACTAGTATACCCATCATGGGTATTATGGCAACCAATTTTGTGAACCACTCAACCTTAACTTAGGAATCGCAGTTAATGTTTGGGAGCTAACTTTAACATTGAAGTTTGTCGTCCTTAAATAATAGCATATGACAATTGATATAGCTCTTATTGACTCATTCAAGTCAGTAAGAACTCGACTAACCCGTTTTATAAAAGAGCAAAGAAATATGAAAGATAATATAACAAATGAGAATGGTAAAAGCCAGGTCAAAACCTGTAAAAATCCTATCTGCTTGGTGAAGAATAAGGTTGATTAGTCTAGTTGGTGCTACCTCATCTGTACTAGCTTGCACCGTTTTTAGCTCTATATCAACACCGTTTTTAGTTAGATGCTCTCTCCATCATCAGTTCAAGGTTATGACCAGTTCCAAGCTGAGGTATATAATTGTAACTTGAACATTGTTTTTTTTTTTTTTTTATTTTTTTATTTTTTTACTTACTTTTTCCTGTAATGAGACTCTTACTGTAAAGTTTTTTCATTTACAGGTGAAAATTCATGTAAGCAGGGGTGGACCCCATGGAAGCTAGGGAAAAAAATTATAGTTAAAAAATTATAATTTTTTTAAAAATATATGAATTTTACATTTTAGTACCATAATTTTTAAGTTTTTATCATTTGGCCCCCAATTCCACAATTCCAGTTCCGCCCCTGCTTGTAAGGGTCAATCATAAGAACTTTTGTCTGTTGGATATTGCGAAGATGGCACGAATATGGGACTAATCTATGATTTCATGGCTTATGGAAATTTAGGGACACATCTCTTAGGTTATTCTTTTCACTTTCTATACTAAAATTCCATCCATGCTGCACTAAATGCTACTCTCTTTGGCAATGTTACATGTACTATTGTACTTTCAATGGATTGAAGTTTTTTATTAATCAAAATAAATTGTTGTATAGATTCTTGGGTATATTATTTTATTGATTAGGCAATACGTACTAGTGCAAATATATTGAGTTGGGTAAGGAGACTTCAAATAGCAACAGAGGCCGCCCAAGGTTTTCCTTTGCACTTTCTACATTATTTTTTTTTTCTGTGGTTGTAACTTGTAAGTGAACAAGGATGCATTGAATGTGAAATGCAGGACTGGAGTATCTCCACAGTGGTTGCAAGCCACCTATAGTTCACACTTCACAGAGATGTGAAAACCACAAACATCTTATTAAATGAAAAGTCACAGGCCAAGTTAGCTGATTTTGGCCTTTCCAGGATTTTCCCAGATGAAGGTGGAACTCATGTGTTGGACGAAAATTGTTGGCACCCCTGGATACTGTTGGAAATCTAAACCAAATTGACTTGAAACGACAACAATCTCTTGATTGACTCTATGAAGGATAACTGATAGCGTTTTGTTTGAATTAAATTGTCTTGAAAGTGTAATAGTTCTTTTAACGTTTGTTCATTTAAGTTTTAAGTTCATAGAGTATTAATGTTGTTTATTAAAGTTTTAAGTTTCTAAATACTTATGTAAAGGCTATATAAAGCCAAGTAGTTTGATTGAAAAATACAACAGAAGAAACTTTCTCCTACAATTGTTTCTTTGTTCATTACTTTCTCTTAAAATATCCGATCCAAAGTTTACAATTGGTATCAGAGCCAATTTATAAAAAAAATGGCAAGCAGAAATATTGCCACTCCGTTCCCTCATACCTTCAACGGAGAAGATTATGAGTATTGGAGGAGCAGATTTGAAGTCTGGCTGAAAGCATTCGACTTATGGAAAATAGTCGATATAGGGTTCATTGAGCCTGAAAATGAAGAAGCACTAAGTGAGGAAGAAAAGAAAGTTTTGGAAGAAAATCGAAAGAAGGACACAGATGCTCGTAACCAAATTAATCTAGCAATAGAAAAATTGGTGTACGAAAGAATCTGTAAAGCAACAACTTCGAAGCAGGCTTGGGAGATCCTAGAAAAAGCCTACAAAGGTGATGAACAAGTAAGAAACGTTCGGCTTCAAACTTTGAGATCAGAGTTTGAAAAACTTGAGATGAAGGAGAATGAAAGTGTTGCAGAGTATTTGACAAAAGTAACTTCTGTTGTGAATCAAATGTCCTCGAATGGAGAAGTTTTGGATGATCTTAGGGTTGTTCAAAAGGTTCTTCGTTCTCTACCAGAAAAATATTTTAGTCTTGTTACAGTTCTTGAGCAAACAAAAGATCTCAAGAGCTTGACTTTGGAAGATTTACAAGGAACCTTGAAAGCCCACGAGGTGAAGATTAACTTGTTGTTTCCTCCACCTCCTCAACCTAACAAAGCTCTCAAATCCCAAGTTATGACTACGGGAGACCGTGGTTCATTCAACCACGACAGAGGCAGAAATTTTCGAGGGCGTGGTGCTTCTAGTTCTCGTGGAAGAGGCAGAAATTATCAAATTAATGATAATTATCATAATGACAGCAATGAAAATCAAAATTCCAGGTTTCAACAAAGAGGAAGAGGTCGTGGTTCTCAAAGAGGTCAAGGACGAGGATATATCGAGTGCAGCTATTGTCACAAACCTGGACATAGAGATACAGACTGCTGGCACAAACAAGGAGATGACAAGAAAAATGAAGCAGGCCTTATCCATCAAAGCCAAAATGAAGAAACTTTGTTGATTGCTTCTCATGGCAAAAAGGTTGATGAAGTGTGGTACCTTGACAGCGGTGCTAGCAAGCATATGACAGGTAACAGAAATCTATTCTCTAGTTTATCTAGAATAGATCGTGGTGAAGTAACAATTGGTGATGCTAGTACTCATAAAATTGAAGGTGTTGGTGAGATTTCTTTTAAAACAAAATATGGAAATATTGAGAAAATGGCTGAAGTTTATTTTGTTCCTGGTTTGAAAAGTAATTTGCTTAGTGCTGGTCATCTCATGAAGAAAGGGTATGATTTGCACATGCATGGTGAAGTTTGCACCATATCAAAAGGAAGTCAAGTTATTGCAAAGATTGGTGTGGCTTCCAATAACTTGTTTCCTCTCAAGCTTGAAACCACAACTTTATCTTGTTTTGCTGCTGTTGATAAAAGTGTTTCTAAGCTATGGCATGAGAGGTTTAGGCACTTGAATTATGGAAGTTTGAAGTTGTTACCAACAAAGGAGATGGTTAAAGGGCTGCCTAAAATTGACCAAGTTGAAGAGATTTGTGAAGCTTGTCAACTTAGAAAGCAACATAGAGATCCGTTCCCACATCAATCATCTTGGAGAGCAAAAAGGCCACTAGAACTTATTCATTCGGATCTTTGTGGAAATATGCCAACTGAATCTCTTGGAGGCAGCAGGTATTTCATCACTTTCATTGATGATTTCTCAAGAAAGGTATGGATCTATTTTCTTAAAGAAAAATAGGGGCATTTCAAGTTTTTAAAGATTTTAAAGCTGAAGTTGAAAACTTCACTGATCTTCGTATTAAAACCTTGAGAACTGACAGTGGTGGTGAATATATCTCGAACAATTCTGAAAAATATTTCAGAGACCAAGGCATAAGGCATGAGTTGACAGTTCGCTTTACACCACAACAAAATGGTGTAAGTGAAAGAAAAAATAGAACTCTTGTTGAAATGATGAGATGCATGCTTAAAAGAAAGAATTTACCAAATGAATTTTGGGCAGAGGCTGTTTCTTGCGCAGGTTATCTAATTAATCGATCTCCAACAAAGTGCTTGAAAGATTGCACACCACATGAGACCTGGTATAGAAGAAAGCCTGATATTCAACATCTGAAGGTGTTTGGCAGTGTTGCTTATTCACTCATTCCGGAGGCAAAAAGGAACAAGTTTGATGAAAAGTCAGAAAAATGCATCTTTGTTGGATACAGCGAGAGAAGCAAGGCTTACAAGCTGTATAATCCAAAGACTAAGAAAATTGTGATCAGTCGAGATGTCCGAATTGATGAAAATTCAGACTTTGAAGATCAGAAAGACAAAGCCATTGAATTGCCAGTTTTTCCAAATGAAGAAAATGTTTCAAATGAAGAAAGTCCTCCTACTTTACCTAGTTTTTCATCAAGTGAAGAATCTTCTCCAAGTCCTCCTCAGAGAAAAATGCGAAGTGTGCAAGAACTCCTTGATTCCACCGAGCCAATTGAATGTGATGATTCTGTATTTTTTGCTTTCTTTGCAGGTGAAGATCCAATTTCATTTGATGATGCAAATAAAAAAGAATTATGGAAAAAAGCAATGAAAGAGGAGATAACAACCATTGAGAAAAATGGAACATGGGAGATCACCAATCTTCCTCCACCCAAAAAACCCATTGGTGTTAAATGGGTGTACAAGACAAAGAAGAATCCGGATGGTTCCATCAACAAGCATAAAGCAAGACTTGTAGCCAAGGGATACAAGCAAAAGCAAGGAGAAGAGTTTACAGAAGTATTTGCTCCTGTATCAAGGCTCGATACAGTTCGTTTGTTGATTTCTCTTGCAGCTCAAAACAATTGGAAGATTTTCCAAATGGACGTAAAATCAGCCTTCCTAAATGGTGTACTGAAGGAAGAAGTCTATCTTGAACAACCTCCTGGTTTTGTGAAGAAAGGAGAAGAAAATAAAGTCTACAAGTTGAAAAAGGCGTTATATGGACTAAAACAATCACCAAGAGCTTGGTACAGCCGTATCAATTCTTACTTCGAGATGAGTGGTTTCCAGAAATGTCCATTTGAGCATACTCTCTACACCAAAATCGATCCACATGGAAGCTTCATGGTTGTAAGTCTTTATGTTGATGATCTTATTTTTACTAGAAATGATTTAGAGCTGTTGAAAGATTTTAAGCTCTCCATGAAGAAAGAATTTGAAATGACTGATTTGGGTGAATTGCATCATTTTCTCGGTATTGAAGTTCTTCAATCCAAGAATGGAATTTTTATCACTCAAGAGAGCTATGCAAATAAGATTTTGAAAAAATTCAAAATGGAGAATGCAAATCCCGTTTCAACTCTTTGCATTACAGGTTTGAAATTAAGCAAAAATGGTGAAGGGAAGCTGGTTGACTCAACTATGTTTCGAAGTTTGGTTGGAAATTTGATGTATTTGACAGCTACAAGGCCCGATATTATGTATGCTGTAAGTTTGATAAGCAGATTCATGGAGAAGCCTTTTTCTATTCACTGGGAGGCAGCAAAAAGAATCTTGAGATATGTGAAAGGAACTCTTGATTATGGCATTTTCTATCAAGCAAATGTGCAAATTAACCTTGTTGGCTATACTGACAGTGACTTGGCAGGAAGTGTTGATGATAGCAAAAGCACTTCGGGCTATGTTTTTGATCTCGGAAGTGGAGCAATAGCATGGTGTTCAAAAAAGCAACCTATTGTTGCTCTTTCGACCACAGAAGCCGAGTACATCGCTGCTTCTTTTGCAGGATGTCATCTACTCTGGTTACGTGGAATTTTGGAGAAGCTCAATCATGTCCAAACCGGTCCAACAACCTTGTTTTGTGACAACAGTTCAACTATTTCAGTTTCGAAGGATCGGTTCTTCATGGAAGAACAAAACATATTCGACTTCGATACCATTTCTTGAGAGAGCTTGTGAATGAAGGTATTGTTCATGTTGAATATTGCAGGACTAATGAACAAAAGGCTGATATCTTTACTAAACCACTTGGAGGACCAGTTTTCAAAACAAATGCAGCAAGTCTGGGAATGAAGAGCAAGTTTGGTTTACGGGAGGCATTGTTGGAAATCTAAACCAAATTGACTTGAAACGACAACAATCTCTTGATTGACTCTATGAAGGATAACTGATAGCGTTTTGTTTGAATTAAATTGTCTTGAAAGTGTAATAGTTCTTTTAACGTTTGTTCATTTAAGTTTTAAGTTCATAGAGTATTAATGTTGTTTATTAAAGTTTTAAGTTTCTAAATACTTATGTAAAGGCTATATAAAGCCAAGTAGTTTGATTGAAAAATACAACAGAAGAAACTTTCTCCTACAATTGTTTCTTTGTTCATTACTTTCTCTTAAAATATCCGATCCAAAGTTTACAGATACCTTGATCTTGAGTAAATCCTAGTCGTGTCTTTATTTCTTGAAAGATACTCAGTTTCTTGATCCTAAGTTGTGGTAATTTTAGTCTTGCAGGTACTATAAATCGAACAGGTTAACTGAAAAGAAAAAAAAGTGACGTATATCAGCGTATGGCTTTGATTTTTTGTATTAATTGTTACTAAAATTATTGGGCAACTTGCAGGAACTTGTTGTCAAGTGGAATATCAGGCAACATATCTCCTTTTATATCCGATCTCAGTTCAGTACAATATCTGTAAGATTAAATCTGCCATGAATCTCAATTAAAGTTAATGTTTCCTATCATTGATGAGGGCCAATTCAATTCAATTGACATTTTTGGGTCCATTTCAGGGACTTATTGAACAATAGCTTGACTGGACCTGTGCCTGAAAAAACGCATCATACACCAGTACACCACACCTATCTCTTCTTCTTCTTCATCTGCTAGCTACAATACCCAGAAACTCTAAACGAATTCTCTCTCTCTCTCTCTCTCTCTCTCTCTCTCACACACACACACACACACACACACACACACACACACACACACACACACACACACACTTTCTTTGTTTTGAATCCTCTCATCAGCGCTTGGTTTTGATTTGGTGGTGCCGATATCCTCTCATTAGTGCTTGTGGTGTCGATCTCCTCTCAGTTGACATTATTTTGGTGCCGATTTCAGGTTTCTGATTTGGGGTTTGGGGTTTTTGATTTGGGGGTGGGGGTGGGGGTGGGGGTGGTGGTGGTGTGTTTCTGGGGTTTGGTTCGGTTGAAGTTCGGTTCGGTTTGCTGTGCTTGTGGGTTGATGGGGTTGAGTTGGGTTTTGGGTTTGCTTTGGGGTTCCAACGTTTGGGGATTAAGAGTGGCGCGTTTATGGGTTGGAATTTTGGTGCATTTCTAGGTTCAGGGTATAATGTGATTTGTGAGAGGGTAATTTGGGTATGAAATTTTAAAATAATTTCAGACCCAACTAACTTTAGATCAGTCAGGATTTCTGACTTTTTGATTTCAGACGCTTTTTCATGTTTTTCTAGACTTTAGATGCATTTGAAAAACAAACAACATGTCTGAATGGTCATTTCAGACCATTTCAGATTGCAGATGTAAAAAACAAATGGGCCTTAAGTCAAGTTTAGCACTGTAAAAAATTGGTGGAAAACCTGTCAAGAAACAAAGTGGAACTGACAATATCTATTAATCCGAGATCAGGTATATATTTTTTTGAAAGCTTTCACTATTGGTAGGATCTAGCCGCTGATTTGGAAGTCATTTGCCCAAACCCCAAGCTCGTTCATCTACCAACTGAGCTACTGACGACAAGTTGTAGCAATGTCGGTCAAAAGATTGAACATTTAAGTTCGACCTCGCTAGCGCGCGAGTCATAGGGACTAGCACAGCGGCAAGTAAGGGTATCGTTCCGTAGGGAGGTGGGATCCGCCGACCATCACCGGTTCTAGCTATTATTACAACACTCCGAGAGAACTCGTGTGTTGCATTTGTGGAAAAGTAAATAATAATATAAATAAATTAATTAACTAACATAATATATACATGGATAGGATGGAATGGAGAGATGCATGAAATGTGGTTACACTAGGGAAACGACTCAACCATAACAATCCTCCTAATTAAGCTCTAAACTCACTTAGTCCCTCAAATGTGCAAGTATATCATAGGCTCGTGTCCCCTTAACTGATCTCTAATCTCTCTCGAGTCTTAGAAATCACATCCACACAATGCATGGATTCATTTAGTACTTTGGGACACACACATAAGCTCTGTACGTCAGCCTAATGATCTCTCAACTGTCTAGTCATATACAGTGGTTATTTCGTTAGGCATGTAATGCACAACCGTGTGGGCCATACTACAGCCAATAATTCATTCAATAATGGCTAACCAAAAATGGGATGGCTACCAAGTAAAAGCATTAAGAATACGAAAAATACCCATACAACACATATGTTATATGCTTGTGTCCCTTTAATTAATCTCTAATCACTTTTGATGTCTTAAATATTACATCCATGCATAAATGCTTGGAATCATTAAGGAATATGGGACACACACACGAGCTCTACATGCCAGCCTAGTGATCTCTCAACTTACTGGTCAAATGTAGAAGATATCACGTTGAGCATGTTAATGTGAGCCACACGATATATAACACACAACCTAAATATCATTCACAAGGTGGCCAATCGAGTGAAAGCATTAAGCAATGAAATACCCCTATAACTACACGAGCACAAGAGGAATTCAATTTTTCTTTGCTTTAGATACGGATTCAGTTTTATCAATCTCCTTAGGATGGCTAAAAATGGAAACAAGCTTACCAAACAACTACATGCAACAAGTTAATTGTTATTCATTAAGACCATTTAATTTAAGTTAGGGGTTCATTCTCTTGATTGAAGAATTAACCAAAATCATTTCATCACCCAACCCAAGTCATGGGTGAGCAATTGTGCCTTTGAAAACAAAGACCCATTAAGCATAAAAATATTGAACCAAATTTAGCTAGTACATGCTTCAATCAAACCTCTCCCACTGTTTAGAGCTATACTCAATACTCAAATCATTATAAACATGGTATTTTGGATCATGCATCAATCAATCAACAATCATGGGATGCTAAATTATCTCTATTCCTAAATTAAATTACACTACTCCTAATCCCATTCATGGACACATCAATTTATACCCATCACACACATGACTATCACAATAGAGATTTAATCATAGATAAGCAATGAGTAGAACAAAACTCAAAGAATATAAGAACAATCATACATATATTGCAATAAGTGTAGGTTTACAAAATTCCCAAATCGGGGTTACACATAAAGAAAAACAAGAAATACAAGAAAAAGAGTAAATAGAAACAACCCTTGAAGATAACTCCTTCAAAGATGCTCCATGCTTTCCTAGCTCGAAATTGGTCCAAAGACCACTCTTTTCCCTTGTAACTACTCCTAAATGTGGTGTAGGAAGTGTAAAAATGGTGGTGGAGGTGTATGGTGAGCTCCCATGGAGGAAGAACCTCCATGGGAGCTTGGATCTCTCCTTATTTGGTGGAGAAGGTGAAGAAGATGAAGAAAATGGAAGAAATGTGGTGTAAGGCGAAAGAGAGAAAGAAGAAGTGTTAGGGGTCTGAAAAGATGAGAGATAAGGGGATATATATAGTGGGGAGGAGGCTTAGGGCAGAAATGAGGGTGAAAGGACGAGAATGCCCTTCAAAAGTGGTTGAAAATTGGGCTTCGCAGGTGAGTTTCCAACAGCGCGCACCTTTACGAAAATGAGCATAACTTTCTCCATAAACATCGAAATCATATTCTTGAAGAACCGTTGGAAAGAAGACTTCTGGGGCTTTCCAACCATATGTAGTACGAAGCCTAGTTCGTTCTGAGGAGAGAGATATGGCCCCCGAAAGTTGTGCATTATGTAGGAAGTTTTCATCAAAATTTCGCCTTGAATTCTACGCCCTAGGGCGCCGAATTGCAAAAAAATGAGTCTCGGCCAAGAATTTGGAGGCCCCTATATGTAGAATAGGGCCGCCGAATCCAATTTTCAAAAATTGCACTTTTGCCCCAATATTTCTCTATTTTTGCACTTTAGCCCCTGTGATGAAAAATAACCTGAAACACTTATTTAAAACGTTAAATAACTGATTTTACCAGGAAAACAAGCATAAAAGATGTAGATAAGGGGCTACACAACGTGTAGAAATACGAGTTATCAGCTACGCCCCTGTTGGCAGAAACAAAGTGGAACTGGAATACACACTTGAAATAGTTTTTCAATTTTAGTGCTAAAATATTATTGGCATTTGCTCCATTTGATAATTTGATTAAAATTCATTACTAGTGCCTGTTTTTTCAGTGCTCTAGTTCTCAGAATGTGAATATGTGATTATTGTCATCTTATATTTTGACAAATCCTAAACGGATAATATCTATTTGGTAGGTTTTGACCGTTTCAGTAATAGCTTGAGAATGTATGGTCCTAATTGTAATGACCCACATTTTTTTGGTAGGATTCGAACCGCTGACTTGGGAGTTATTTACCCAAGTCCCAAGCTCGTCCATCTACCAGCTGAGCTATGCTCATAGGACAATTGTAATGACCCACTACCATTAAATGATATTGATAAGTCTTCCGATTCAAATATGACCTCAATTTGCAGTCTATATATATGGTCCTACTATTATTGGTCTCTTTCAGAGGTCTTGCCTGGAGTGTGGATATTATTGCCCCATCTCTCATTTCAATGAGCAGACTTAAAAGACCCAAGCAATTAATTTGACGATTGATTGATTGATTAACCTCTCGTCCTTCCGATTATAAAAAGAAGTTATATAGCTTCACCTGACCATCAATTACATAATTTATATGTATGCATTGTGAAGATCAATATTTTTCATCTTTAAATAGTTTTCTTAAAAATTGACATGAAATGATGAACTGGCGACTATAACAAATCTTCCACGGTTTAATAGAAGGACCTAAGTCAGAATTTGGTCTTACGCAATTTTGGAAACACAAAATCTGACTTAGGTCCTTCTATGCTTGCGGCCTGATAATTGGAGTGGTTCTTAGTCACATTTTCTGCACAAGGAAACACGAATGGTTTGTGAAGATTTTTGGGATGCCATTAAAAAGAATGGATAGAAAGAGGGGACCACGTAGAAACCGAAAGCAAACTATCTTTACTTTGAAGATCCTCATCATCATGTACTTTTTTTTTTTTTTTTTGGGTTTCGATTATCTCTTTCATGTGTTTTCATTGTTGAATAAATTGAGCCTCATCCAGCTTTTGTTGTCTGAAGATGTTACAACTATTTTTGTTTGCAAATCGATCAAGCAGATTTTGATTAATCATAAAAAAAGTCGTCAGAAAATGAATTAGTAAAAGGACATGCTCTTAAATCCTAAAACAGGTGACATGTAAACCGGTTGTAATTACATTTTATCGGAAGAATTACGTACTCAATGTAGCCTCAAGTATCATATAATTTCAGTAACGTATTAAGTAATTTAATTGTATGAAGTGAACATATAATGTAATCGATCCAAACTTGAACCGCTAGTTTGATGCACAAAAGTCATCACTGTTCTGTATGAGAAGTATATATCCAACACAAAAGAGAACAACTTTTATGTTTTGCCAACTTTTGATTTAATTGAGATATAATTCTGACTTTAAATTACAATAAGAAAAGGTTGTTGATTGTATCAAACCATGGGTAAAATTCACGAGTGATCATCTAAAACCAGTTGGGATTTTTTTAAAAATTTTTTTTGTTCATGATTATAATTTTTTGATATATTCATCCCATTTCTAAAGTAAAAGACAATTGTATTTGTCAATTTCATTATCGCTAATCCCTTAATTTAAAACACAACCTAGTAATATTTGACATTTTCTAATTGAGTGACATGAAATTTTAGAGGTATTGTATATCAGCTCGTATTTTCACTCATTGCTACAATATAATTTTGTAAAAAGGATGGTTGAATTTAGAATATCTAAATCTATTCATGAAGTGTCAATTCATTCTCCAATAATACAAATATAGTAATTAAGACCCTTAATTTCTCTGACCCCACTATTATTCCTTTTTCTTATAAGCAAACATTTTTCTAACCGAGATGACATGTTTGACCAATTGAAGCAGTTGGTAACGACGAAGAAATGCTAGTAGCTATTATCATTTCATGTGATGATTTGCGTCCAGCTTTTGTTGTCTGTAGCTATTTTTGTTTGCAAATTGCTCAACCAGATTGGATATGCAGGGTAAGTGTCAGCAAATGTGCAACACAAAGTGGATTCAAAATTGCAAAGAGCCTGGCACATTCTTGAAAATTGAAATTGACGAGAGGACCATCCCAACTCTTAATTCCACTGTTACAAAAATTTTAAAAAAATTAAAAACATTTTTTTTAAACTTTAAAATATAAAAAATAATAATTTATAACTTGATAACTAGTGGGTCAGAAAAGTGAGTTAAGGTCCAATGAAAATAGTAATCAGTTAGTAGAGTTAAGGTTCACATAATGGTTAACGGAATAATGGTTCTCTAAAATTATAGGTTTAGTTGGTGCATTTTTTATTACATTTTTATCTTCCATGTATATATCTTTATCTTTTCAGATTTTGTTCTTTCTTGGAACAAGACAGCAAGTGAAAATATGTTTCAGTCAAGAGTTCGAAGCACCGACCTTTTTTTTTTCAACAATGTTGAGTGTTGTGTCATGACTCGTGTTGTAGCGATTTTTGGTGGCAGCTCAGTTCACTGTCTCTTGCCGTCTTGCCGATGCGGTCAAGTCACCAACAAAAAGAGTCTAATTAGTCATTAGTGAGCAGTGTTTATAATATCATTAATTAGTGATGGGCCAAGCCGAAGCCCAGAACAATTATGAATATGAAAGAGCCCATAAATGGTCCAAAGTCACAAGAGCCAAGGGCTAGACTCCTATAGATAATGAGTTGGCCCTTTTATTGATCATGATTCATGAGAGGTCTGAATTTATTATTGAGTCAAAAGAATGAGTTAAGGTCCAGTGAAAATAGAAATCAGTGGCCCAAACAATAGATAATAAGTTGGCCTTTTTAATTACAAACAGTAGAATGAGCCCATTTGTCTTTCAGTTTAAGCTTTTCATTAACAAAACATAACATATTTTAATCAACTTTAACCGAATAACCTGAATACGTTAGTCAGCCTCACGAGTCACGACATCAGCTTTGCTGATATGTCTCTACATGCCAGCAATGTTACTTGGAACGTGGATATGATTGCCCCGTCTCTTAAATCCATGAGCAGACTTAAAGACCCAAACAATATTTAATGGTCAAAATTTCACTTGGTGGAGTAACCATCTTGCAGGTCTTGGAAGAGTTCTCATACATGAATTTAACGGTTCATGTATTTTGTATTGCATTTGTTTTTCATGTATGTATCTGGAATATTGTTGAAAAAATCAAGGTCTTTCTTGGACTGTCCGATGAGGAACTGGAATTGGGTTCCAGTTCTTTTTCATTGAATTCCTAGAAATTGAAGGGTTATCAAAGGTGGGTGTTTTTTTTGTTTTTTTTATTTTTGTTTCTAGAGACTCGATCAGAATTGAAAATCTACAATGCGGTCCGTTCACCGGAACTCTTGCCGATGCGGTCAAGTCACCAACCAAAAGGGTCTAATTATTAGTCATTAGTGTTTATAATATCATTAATACATTAGTGTTTTGTTTCGCTTGGCTGTTTTCCTTGCTGCATGTTTGCTTCTTTGTTTTTCTGCTCGGTGTTTTTGTGTTTTATGTCTGTTTTCCGACCTTCAGGTTTGATGAATAAATTTTGCTGTTAAAATAAAAATAAAAAATAAAAAATTAGTGATGAGCTAGATGTGGATTTTGCCAAGCCTAAGCCGAGCACAATTATGGAGTTGGGTAACACGGAAGAGCCCAGAAAAACACCAAGTTCCAAAAGCACAATTATATTAAAAACACCCATGAAAATTAAAGAGATTTTTTTTTTTTTTTTTAATAAAAATCTAAGAGAATCAAGTTCCATAGCAATTGGAACTTGATTTATCGGATGTGAGGGGGTATTAAGTTCTCCTTCCAACATAAATTTAATTTCTGATTTATGTATGGGCCTATGGGGTCCATGTAACTTGATCCCCAACAGTTTTTAGTTTGTAATCAGAAGACTTTATAGTTCATATTTGTCATTCAAAGCTGGCAAAAGACTTCATAAAGTAATGCTTCAATAAGGCTATTGGTTATTCATGATTTTATTGGATTGGAACTTGGAAGTATACTCCAGACAAACCGAAGCATTTTTCAATAAATGGTCAGATATTTCTCACCAGAATTACGTCTTACTTTCATATAACACGTTTTTGCATGATAATTACTGTACACTTGTGATGAAACACATGAACATCCTATTCATGGTCAAAATATTATCAAAGCAAGCTTAAATTATACGTTGGTTTGACATAACAGGACACTTGACTTGAGACTTTGAGAGTCGAGGGTGACTAGCAATTACATGAAGCATGATGTATCCAGAGCGTTCCCATTAATTGGGTCAATTGTCCTTTTTAATCATGTATTTGAACATTCTCATGTGAAGTGGAATTCCTGTTTTCTCCAATATTGTTGCTGTAAATAACTATATTTAAACAGTAATCCAACATATTGAAGTTTCTTATTTTAAAATCGAATAGATTCTATGGTTATATAAGCGAGCCTGCGACAAATTTTGAGTTTTAAAATTAATTTGCAGATCGATTGTTAACCTCTCTAACAATATGTTTACAGGTGAGCAGAATTAAATAGTGAAACTACAGTTGAATGAATTGGCTAGTCTAACATTGGATGGGAAAAGAAGAAAAAAGAGGTAGCTTGATCCCCAATAAGAAGACAAATTGGTCTTCGAGATATTTTACGGAGATGATGAGTTTGACAATCGATTGTTCAATTATTGATGTAATTAATAACTGTACTTATTCAAACGATTATCAATGGTTGCAGATCTGCATATTTATAAAAAGGGGTAAAAAATTAAATAGCACTTTTTAGAGGTGGTCTTGTGCAAGTAGCACTACATTAATAAGTCATGTTTAAATAGCACTAAAATATGTGTCCGGACAAAAATATCCTCATATTAGGGCATCAGGCATTTTTATTTTCATCTATCTTTACTGTTTACCTATTTGTTTACCCGTTGACTAAAGCAAACAAGAGAAAGTTGAAGCAAGACAACAAGTGACGGCAACAACCATTGCCGGCGAGAACTGCGAGCACTTCGACGGTACCAGCGACAACCGCGAGGTCTTCGACGGCACCGGCGACAACCTCGAGGACTTCGACGGCACCGGCGACAACCGTGAGGACTTCGACTGCAGCTGCACGACTCCGGCGAGTCGTCCAACACAGTTCTCGTCAATCGAACACAGTTTTCGTCAATCTATTTGAGGTATTTTCATTTGGGTTTTGTTTTGAAATTTGATATTGTTGATTTTCAGAAATTTAAACACTTATTGGTTGATTTCCATTTAGTTTTTTGTGAATTTGAAATGTTGTTGTTTGAATAAGAATGGTGGTTGTTGTTTGTGAATTTCGATTTTTGTTGATTTGAATTCGTTTAATAAAAACAAAAAAGAAAAGGATTTGTGGTGATGGTGCGTTAGGGTTTTCTGTATAGAGAAGAAGATGAACAATCAACAGTAAACATACAAAATTAGGGATTTTTCAAAGCTCACAATTGTGAGTAATCGATGTGGGAATGTTGACCCTTTGACAGCACATATGACATAAATATAATACCCATTCGAAGTGCTCGCCAGAGACATATATGATCTCTTGGCTCTCATTGGATCGTCGTTGTGACTATAGAAGATGCAATTGTGTGAACATTAGAAAAAGTTGTATTACTGCTTTTTGATCTTTTTGTAAAAATTTGGAAAAAGTTGTCGGATGGAATTCTAATTAGGAAAAGTGTGGATTCCTAGTGTGGCATTGATTCAATCAAGTACTCAACTTTAAAGTTTAAACATGCTGTGAGTGAAGAAAAAGAAAATGTATGATTTGTGTTAGTTTTGGGACTTATATCATACGTTTTGAGACTTATTAAGGAATAATCGGTGCTTATTTAAGTATAATCAAGACTTATTAATATTTATTCGAGACTTATTAATATGTATTCGAGACTTACTGGTGTATATTTGAGACTTAATTGTTTAGTATATATAGCAGAGTTATTGATAGAGTTGTTTATATCTTTTTTTGTATTCAACTGTTTGGTTCTTGTTGTTTGTTTATTGTGAACAATACATATAGAAGGAAAAGTGAAATAAAGATGTGGATATGTTTATTTAACAAATGTTTTTTTGGGTACTCGGGTCAGTTTTGGGTGTCCCTGTTATTGTAAACAATACACATGCTGCTGTGTCCTGTTATGCATATCATAGTGATTTTGACAAGTTAGAAAGATATGTATGTGCTGATGGTAAAGAAATCAGTATGTTGACAAAACTTATTTTCGGGACTTATATCATAATTTTCGAGACTTATTTTAGGACTTTCGAGACTTATTTAGCATATATAGCAGGGTTATTGATAGAGTTGTTGATATCTTTTTTTGTATTCAACTGTTTGGTTCTTGTTGTTTGTATATTGTGAACAATACATATAGAAGGAAAAGTGAAATAAATATGTGCATAAGTCCCAAAACATACAAGCATACAGATGTGCATATGTTATGCACATCTGTTTTGGGACTTATATCACACTTTTTGAGACTTATTAAGGTATATTCGGGACTTATTTAAGTATTATCGAGACTTTTTCATCTTTATTCGAGACTTATTCATCTGTATTTGGGACTTATTGGTATATATTCGTGACTTAATTGTTTCTGATCGAGACATACTGGTGTTGTAATGTTGTAGAAAAATTTGCTACATTGGAGACTTATTGTGTGATGTGTAGTTATGATTGTATGATTTGTTTGCAGATGGTGAATCTAAAGAGGCAACTGAAAATTCCCGAGTCGGATTGAGACTTACTGGAGGTGTGTTCATGTTTTCCCGAAATAATATTTCCATTGGAGACTAACTGTAGTTATATGATTGTATGTTTTGTTTGGAACTTTATGTAGATGGTGAATCTTAAGAGGAAACTGAAAACTCCTGAGTCGGCTTGGTTTGATGAAAAATAAATTCGAATGGACTGATGACCAAATGGAACAGATGCGACTTAGAATGGCAGTTGAAGTTTTTCGAACTCCACCGGTGTATCAGAGCTGTGAATATTATTGTGTAATGTATTGAATGTTTTTGAATGTGTAATGTAGTGAATGTAGTGAATGTAATGAATGTTTTTGAATCTGGCATTGAGTACGTGTAGGTTTCTGAATGGAATTGAGTATGTTTATTTTTGTTTGTGAATATACTGTGTTCGATTTTCAAAAGATATGGCTTAGTAATTATCATTAGAAGTCTTTCAATGAGAACGAATTATATATGCCAATTAGGGATTTTTCCAGAAATATCAGTCTTTTTCGAGACTTAATTATGTTTTTCGAGACTTATTATATAGTTTGCGAGACTTAAACATGCCTTTTCGAGACTTATATATGTATTTTTGAGACTTATTTAACATATATTCGAGAAATAAATCATGTTTATTCGAGACTTATTAACATCTTACTAGTGTATATTTTCCAGAAACAATTGTTTAATTGGAGGCTTACCGTGATGTGTAGTTATGATTGTATGTTTGGAATTGACATAGACTATACGTTGGATGTGCTTATAATGAATAATGAATTATGTTGGGTTTCCCATAAGTCTGATCCAAGGATAACCCATGGTGCTCATGTCACCAAACAAAAATGACTAATCTAGGGATAACCCACGTTGTTGTATTGTTAGAACTATAAATGTTATGCTCTCCTTCCACACGTCTATTCAGATGATGTTTGACAGTAGCCTTTACAACCCCTAACAATTTTTCGTAAGTCAAATTCTTCCAGACATAATTAAGTCTCGATAAAAATATAAATAAGTCTCGAAACTGATATAAATAAGTCTCGATAATGACATAAATAGGTCTCAAAATTTATATAAATAGGTTTCGATAATGATATAAATAGGTCTCGTAATTGATATAAATAAGTCTCGATAATATATAAACAAGTCTCAATAATATATAAATAAGTATCCCTAGTGTTATTCATTTTGTTCACAGGGTTGTTGCCGTGGCAAGACTTCTCTGAGCTGAACTTCCGAGGGAACCACTTTTTATACTCTCCTTCTTGTGACTAGTAGTAGCTTTCAGACCCCAATAATTCCCATAGTTCAGATCTTTGTTAGAAATATTGGAGGTAGAATATTTCGTGGACTGCAAAACAGAAACAGAAGAAGCAAATGAAACTAACAATTCAATCCAATACATTTCCAGCATTAAACAAGCACCAGTTCACAATGAGTGCATGATCAATATCATTAATTTGTGTAAGCCATTAACAAATATGCATGAACTGTTCTATCACTTACAAGCAAGTCAATTTAAAGCATGATCAATGTTTCCAGTTTTTCCAAATTGGGTCTGTTTCGTTGGAATCAGTGATTTCATAAGTGAGTTAATAACAGGAAAAAAAAAACTAGAAACAAATTATTCATCTCCACATAGTTTAGATGCTTTAAAACACTAGAAACAGAAATATCAAGTTGGATACTTACCAAGTTGTGCACCATTCAAGACCTCTACAGCCTTTCTTGCCTCTTCTGGTGATTTAAATTTGACAAACCCAAATCCTTTTGATTTGCCCTTTACATCCTTCATGATGACAGCATCACAACTCCCTGAATTTAGAAAACATCTCACGAAGGAAATCCTCTGTCACATCTTTGACACAAACTTAAAACTAGCATTTGGAATAAAACACATTAAATAGGAAAGTGAACAGGTTGTGACACAAGCTTCACCTATTTAGAATACAACACAACTAACAAATAACTAATTAGAAAATTGGCTATTATAAGAATCATATATGAACTCTTGCAATATCAATTGCCCACCAAGAAAGAATACCCCAAATGCATATTTTCGACAACAAATTTACAAATAATAAACAGCATAAGTGACAAATAGACCACAAGAGAATGGAGACTCGCAACTTCCTCCCGTGAACTAAAGTATCATGAAGAGCAGCACAAGCAACCATGGCTAATTCCTCTGAATCAAACTGAACGAATCCGAAGCCCTTACTCACGGCACCTTCTTCAACCACCTTGCAAGAAAGTACATTCCCGAAAGGGCAGAATAAACCCAGCATGAAAGTACCATATCTTTACACGCTGAAGCAAATTTACGAGAGGACAATAACAAATCAAACATTGATCTCCAAAGTAAAACAAACCAACACATTAATACTCAATGTTTTTTTTCTTTATTTTCCTAGATAAAAAACAGAACATTTTAATGTTGTGTTTCCACTGCTGTCAAGGAGAAAAACGATTTTCAAGAGTTTCCCAATTTCTCAATAGCAAGTAAACCGCACTATGCATAATCAGAGAAAACAAAGCAAAAATTTCACAAATCAAACACAAGAAATGCACAAATAATAACACAAAGTTGATAAATAATAGATAATACCCAAATAAATCTGGATCAAGAAACCCATTGAAAAGAGAGAACACAAAAACATGTAAAGCAAACAATCAAAATCGAGAAGCAACCTTTTTTAGAAAATCAAATGCATAAAGAACTCCTCTATTAACCAAAATTTTAAATAGAACTCCTTCATACGATAACATTCAACCAAAACGAAATTAATCAACATAATCAAATTTCAAAACAAAACCCTAACTTTCCAGAAAATACCTTCAACCACCACTTTTCAGTCGCTGATAACTGTCGTCGTCGTCGTGTCACCTGAGTCTGGATGCCGTCTTCTTTCGGTGCCGTAGTAGTGGTCGCTGTCGAATCCCTCACTCTCACTTCGCTCGGTTATCGTCAACGAAGAATAAAAAACAACAAAAGTAAAAGTTGAAACCAAAAGCCAATTTACACATTTTTACCCATTGAACGAAACCGAAAATTGAAGAATGATCTGTGAAATGGAAGAAAGGAGAGGAAGAACGAGTTTGGTTGAAGTCGACTTTGGAAGATAGGAGAGGAAGAATGAGTTTGGTTGAAGTCGACTATGGAAGAAAGGAGAGGTCTTCCAGTTCACTGTTCGGACATATAGAGGGAAATTGAAAATTGAAAATGAAAATGAAAATAAAAAGGGGATAAAAGTAAAAGTGGGGGTATTTTGGTCTCAATACACTTTTTGGTGCTAATGAAACATGACTTATTAATGTGGCGACAGTTGCACAAGTCCAACTTTAAAAAGTGTTGTTTTGCCCCATTCCCTCTTTATAAAAACCATCTCAATTCCATCCCCTGCCATGCTTACCTCTACTAGATTTCAATAGTACGTAATTCTTTTAAAAATCATTATGTTAATGCTCTTTGTTTAATTTATTTTTGTTTTGTTTTGTTTCCTCCGTCTTTCATGTGTAAAAAAGTAAGTATAATAATTGAATAAATTGAAGTAGGAATTTATAACATTGAATTGGAAGAAATATTTCTAATATTTATTATAATTATCATTCAATGTGATCTACCTCATCCAGCTTTTGTTGTGTAAAGATTCATATAACAAATCGTTTCGATATTGTAGTTTTGTAATTTATATCCAAAGATGACATTTCTCTAATTAAAACAATTGGAAAAGAAGAAAAGAGGTAATTGCTGGGAAAGGAAAAAAAGAGAGCCGACTTGAAACAGGAGAAGATAAATTTCTGTTCAAATGTTGAACCCCACATGTCAAGTTGATCTCAAAACCACATATCAATAATCTCGTTGGTGGCATTTCATCATCCTTGTGCAACTTGACAGTATTAGAATAGCTGGACCTCTCTAATAACAACCTCTCGGGAGAGGTTCCTCTAACTAGTTATCCTCGCAATATCTTTTGTGCGTGTGAGTGTAAGGTGTTACTTTGTTAGATAATTAGCCACTTAAAAATGACAGAAAAGGATCTCTTTCCTGTCAAATATAGTTGCTATCATTTTGTCCATTTAATCATCTAGTAAAAAAAATGGAAAAAACGCATTAAGATTCCTCAAGTTTTGTTAAACTTTTTATATTATTTCTCTCCTAAATTATATGATGTTTCCAATGATCTTTAAGTTCTTTGTGTTGGCGGATAATCCTCTACTACCGATGAACACGGAAACGCCGTGCCTAATATACGCCCATAACTCATAGCAAATAATAACGTCAATAAGCAGAAAAATAGATGAGAGAGAATAAAACAATCACAACACAAGATACATGTGGAAAACCCAAAACGGGTAAAAACCACGGGCCGTCAGGACGATAGAGAAAGTTCCACTATATGATAAATTGTTACAACCATATACTCCAGGATTCTCTCTCACACCTAACCCCAAACCACACTCACAAGATCCTCACCAAGAACCCCACAATATCCCCTAGGTCTCCCCTAAATATCATCCACGGATCTCTAACTTGATCCACCGATATTCCCTTGGATCCTTCCTCGGATATTCCCATTGGGTCTCCCCAGATCTCACTCACACTCTCTGATGTTACATGGTGTTCTTTTTCTCCACCCTAAAATAACCTAAATACAAGGTCTATTTATACTAGTTACAGGGAGTTTAATATAAAAAGAAATCCTACTCCTAAATGTACAAGACTTACTTGTTTCACATAAATACTATTTCCTTTTATGACAAGCCTTCTTGTAAGGAGTAAATCATTTTCCTTCAAACACAAGAACTTCTAGAAGAATACATTTTCCTATTATGCGCAACATTCCCAATCTCAGTAATACATCGTCTCCGCCGTATTGGTTACAGTGTGCACCCCACTTCCAACACCACTAAACAATTCTGCTATTGACCGTTCTTGCCACCGCTGTCCAGCCACGACCGCTGCCGGTACCGCTGTGGAAGCCACAGCAGTGTCCACTGGAATTGGACCGTTGTTGCTACCGCTGCCAAAATTCGCAGTGGTGTGGTATCGCTACCATTACCGCTGCCAAAGCCATAGCGACAGCGGTTTCACTTGTTCTTCATTTCTTCTGTTTTTCGACCTCCCTCAGACACCATAATTCAACTTCCAAACGTATCCCACGTCTTCCAGGAAGTATCACATCAATTGAGTATTGTTTGGTTCACATTGGGTTCGCTTAGGAATATAAGTCAAAACCTAACACTTTACAGTTACCAAAAGTTGTTTCTTGGCATGCAAAGTCAAAAAGCAAAGCAATGCTTCATCTTTTCGTAATTTTAATTATAATTTATTGTCATATATATTTACTTTGTGTAGACTTAGAGCTTGTTTGGTTGGGCTTTTGAAAAACATCCATCGGTAAAAGATCTATTTGCAGTAGATCTATTAGAAATAGAGTTTTTTGAAGAAAAAAAAATTATAGTTGTTTGATTAGTAGACTTTAAAAAAAAAATGTCTATTTTGACAAGCACATCCCCATGAGTTTTTACCTAGTAGAGGTTTAAAACTTTTACCTAATATATGTTTTAAATCTACTAGAGTCTACTCAATTTAAAATAGTAATATCAAACCATTAATAGGAAAATATTACATCTTTAAAAATAAAAAACCATTGATAGGATTTTTTTTATTTATAAAAGATTAAAATAGGAAACTTTTTAATAACTTTTATCTAGAAAATCCATCGGGGATTTCTAAGCAGCAGTTGACCGAGGGGTACTAGTGCCCCTCGATGTGGGGGACCTAGGTAGGAGAGGTGTGGAACAGTGCTTAAGCTAATTTAAGGATCGGATCCTTGAAAGATTGGTGTTTGAGTGACTTATTTGTAGCTTTTTATCTCTACCTATCCTATTAAGGTCAATTTTAAGTGGAACTGGGACCGTGGAGAATGGGATCGGTTCCTATGGTAATTACAAGGGATCTTTTGGTGCTCAGGTCGTGTCGAATGCATTAATATGTAAACTAGGCTCTTAAGAGCTTACAATGAGTAGCCAAGTAGAGTTTCTCTATACTTTAAATTCTCTAGGGAGCTTACAAGCAGTCAAGTAGAATTTCTCTAGCTCTAGTTAAGGTATGAAAGTTCCTTAACTAGAGCTAGAGAAATTCTTTTGTGGGAAAGGGTATTTGTAGAGTTAGTAGGCGTTTAATTGGCATGAAGGGTTCCATCTAGGCAGGAAAGGAATCGTTTCCTCCCTTTAATCTCTATTGCTGCTTCAATGAGCGTCATGGGGGACACATGCCTTGGAGGGTCGTAATGCGTCCACGTGTGCCCTAATGCTGTCTAGGAGCTTCAATGGTGCTGTGGTGGCTCAGGTGTGCTTCCTGGTTGGTTGGCTCCGCTTTTAACTGGCAAGAAAGGAAGTTGATGCAGCTGTCAAAGACGATACGACAAACAAAGGTTTGAATTTCATGGAGTGGAGGAATCGACTCAAAGACGAAGGGTGCGGAAAGAAGAAAGCAAAGACTCAGAATGGTTTAACGGTCAGAATGGGAAAATTTTGGGGGCCTTTGCAGAGGGAAAACGAACTCAAAATCAACATTATAATATGTTTCCGGAAAGCCCAAGACGAGCCATACAAATGTTATGAAGACTCCGTCCTCCGTAACAGATCACAACAGGCCCAAATTCGGCCATTTAGATTTTTGCGCGAAGACTTGAGCTGGACAAGAGCTGGACACAGTGAGCTGGACGAGATGATTCGGGGCTGAACTTCGTGGATCTCTATAGAGGGCATATGGGATTGGATTGTCTATTATAATATGTTTCCGAAAAGCCCAAGACGAGCCCAACAAATGTTATGAAGACTCCATCTTCTATAACGGGCTCCAGCATATCAAATTTGGCCATTAAGTTTCATATGCACCAAGACAACTATTTCTTGTTTTATTGTTTCTAATTATTGTCATGATTCAGCTACAAGGCTGATGTTCCAGTTGGAAAGAGGTGTGAGCTGGACTGGAAGGAGGCATGAGCTAGACAAATATAAGTGATGTGGCAGGTGGGTTGAGCTGACAGCTGGCGCTGTGGTAGACCATATGAGCTGGCCGAATTAGTTCCTTAATGGTTCATGAATTGGAGTCCAGGATTGTTCGGATTATTAGCAGCAGAATTCTTTTTAAATTAGGATTAGTTTAAGTGTTTCAGAGTTTGATTAGGATTTAGAGTTTGAGTTTTCTTTGTTAAGGTTAATTATTGCCTATTTATATTCCTGTAATTGCATTCTAATTCTTTAGCTTTTGATTAATAAAAAATACAGAGAATGTTTCTCAACTATCCATTTACAACATCCTTCGTGTGCGAAGTCGATTATTGCATTTGAAGTCTAATATTCCGGTATTCGTGAGCGAATCAACGGAACTTTAGTAGGTCATTTTCAATTTGTTTATTGCAGGTTTTTCTCAATAAAGCTTCCGCTACATCAGTTTGGTATCAGAGCCGTGTTCATTCTGGACGACATCAACATGCCGCCGAGAAGACGTCCACCAAACCAATTTCTCGTAGGAGAAGCCATTGAATGTGATCGCATGGCATGATTGGGGCAACAGGTTTCGCGATTAACTGAGCAAATCGCTATGTTAATGGCCAACCAAAACACCTTTCGTCCCCTAGACTCAAGTTCGGATAGAGACAAGGAAGGAAGTGATGAAGACTTGGTTCCGCGGCCGTGTCGAAGAGCTCAAGCACGTGAAGACAGCCAGCAATGGAAGTTGGGTATGCGGACAGAGATTCAGAAATTTTAGGGCGACCTTTCGCTTGAAGAATTCCTCGATTGGCTAGGAGTCGTGGAGTAGATCTTGGAGTCTAAAAACGTGCCGACGAATGCAAGGGTAGCCTTGGTGGCAACCTAGCTTCAAGGACGAGTAGCCGCATGGTGGCAGCAACTGAAGCTCTCACGAACTCGAATGGGAAAATCAAAATCACGAATTGGGAGAAGATGACTCAGAAATTGCAGTGGCCGTCGTTCGTAAATCGTTGAGGTGGTGAAACTCTTTGACCCAGGTACTGTATCTGAAGCCCATCAAAGAGCCTTGCAAGTGGAGAAGACCGTCACATGTAAAGGAGGAGGCGGACTGCTAATAGGTCACAGTAGTGGTGTCGTTCCGCGTCCAGTTGCTAATCTGAAACAGCAACCTAGGTCGTCAAGTGGGTGGAGATGCTTTAGTTATGGTGACGTTGAACACAGACAGTTCGAGTGCAAGAAATTGAGCAAGAGAGTATTGATCGCTGAAACGAAAGAAGAAGAAAGAGAAGTTGAAGTAGGGGACGAGCTGCAGTTTGACAAAGGCGAGGATGGAGGCGCAGACGTTGGAGCTGAACAAAAATTTAATGAAGAGGATGGAGACGTAGACATTAGAGTTGAACAGCAATTTGATGAAGAGGATGGAGAAGCAAACATTGGAGCTGAACCCATATTTGATGAAGAGGAAGAAGTCCAAGAAGAATTGGTGGATAACGTTGGAGCTGAACCGCAATTTGATGAAGACGAAGTAGTTAATGAAGATGGGGTGGAAGGCGATGTTGGTCCGTTGTTAATGGTACGACCCGCTGTCATCACCATTATTGATGATGTCAAACCAAAGATAGACGAAGAGGAGTGTTATTCTGCACTAAAATTCGACAAGGAGGTGGTTTTGGGAAAAGGCGACACAGCAGAAGTAGGAAGAGGCGACACAGCAGAAGTACAGAGGACAACCATGGTGGAGAGGCTTGTGTGTTTGACTCCACATGCAACCTTTGCAACAATTACTAATGTGGATGAGCAGGTGGATGTGCCAACGGAACTACCATTCACCGAAGAAGAGGCTCAGAACAGCAAATGTGCTGTCGTCGAGCAAGGAACAGCCATGGTGAAGAGGCATGGGTGTTTGACTCCACGGTGTGACTAAAATGTGTTTGGAATGCCTTAATGAGGGGCGCTCGGTGGAGAGGATTAGTCGGACTATTTGTGCCTTATTCCGAAAGTTCGAAAGGTGGAAAGAATGGCTGATATTAGACCCATAAGTCTATGCAATGTTGTGTATAAGTGTGTTTTGAAAGCTTTGGTTAATCGGCTTTGCCAGGTTCTTGGGAGGGTGATTTCGGAAACGCAAAGTGCCTTTGTCCCTGGTAGATTAATCATAGATAATGCCATGGTGGGCTTTGAGTGCATGCATGCGCTTCATCGTAAGGTTAATGGCAAGAAAAAGGGTTTCATGTCTATCAAGTTGGACATGTCCAAAGCTTACGGCCGGGTTGAATGGTGTTTTATTAAGGGTATGATGAGACGTATTGACTCTGAAAAGTGGATCTCGAAAATTATGGATTGCATCTCTACTGTGAATTACTCTTTTATTTTAAACAGTAAAATTAGAGGTAATATTAAGCCTTCTAGAGGGTTAAGGCAAGGTGATCCTCTCTCGCCCTACCTTTTCCTCATTTGTGCTGAAGGTCTGTCAAGTCTAATTTCTTTATCTGAAAGACGTGGGGACTTCGTTGGTTTCCGGTGTAGTAGGTAGGGACCAAAAATTACGCACCTATTCTTTACGGATGACAGTTTGTTGTTTACTCGGGCTTCGAAAGAGGAATGCTCTAACATTAAAAGTTTGTTGGATACTTATTCTCAGGCATCTGGGCAGAATGTTAATTTCACAAAATCGGCTGTTAGCTTCAGCAAGTAGATTTCGGTCTCAAATAGGCGTTTTTTTGCTAGTCTCCTGGAGATGTCTGTTGTAAACCATCACAGTAGATACTTGGGGCTGCCGTGTGTTATTGGCAAAAATAAACGCACCTCTTTTGACAATATTAGGGTTCGTGTGTGGAAGAAACTCCAAAGTTGGAGCAGCCAGTTTTTTTCAGGAGGGGGGCGTGAGGTTCTCCTCAAGGCGGTGGTTCAGTCAACTCCGATCTACTCCATGAATTTGTTTCGTCTCCCCGTTTCTCTCATCACGGATCTTCATCGCTTATGTGTGAGATTCTGGTGGGGTGGTGGGTTGGCTAAACGTAAGCTACATTGGTGTTCTTGGGAGGTGTTATGCAAGTCTCGAGAGGAAGGTGGGATGGGTTTTAGAGATTTGGGTGCTTTCAATAAAGCCTTATTGGCCAAGCAATGGTGGAGACTTATTCAGTTTCCTAACTCTTAGGTGGCAAGGGTCCTCAAAGCTTGCTACTACCCTTCGTCCTCTCTGCTTCAGGCGGAGAAAGCGAGCTCTAGCTCTTTCCTTTGGAAAAGTCTTTGTTGGGGAGGTGAGTTAGTGGAAAAGGGGTCGCGATGGCGTATCGGGAATGGTCGTAATATTTTTAATTACAAAGATCAGTAGATTCCACGGCTCTCAACCTTCATGGTGATGTTTCCTCTGGTCCTTGGTGAATGGGCGACGGTTGATGTGTTAAAAAATCCTAGTGGCTCCTGGAATGTGCATCTCATTAACCAGGTTTTTTCTAGTGAGGAAGGGGAGGCAATTTTAGTCTGCCTGTCAGTGTTTCAGCGCTGGAAGATAGCCTTCAATGGCACTTTGATAGTTCAGGTTCCTATTCTGTCTGTAGTGGCTACTATTTGGCTAGAGATGTGCGGATATTGCCTAGTGGTTCCGGTCTAAGTCCTTCGGTGTCTTGGTGGAAGTTCTTTTGGAAGCTTCAACTGCCCATGAAAATTAAAATATTTTTGTGGAAGGCTTGCAACAACTGGTTTCCTGCGAAACTTAATTTAATTTCTCATGGGATGAAGCTGGACCCTATCTGTCTGATGTGCCTTCGGAGGGAGGAATCGTCTTTGCATGCCCTGTGGAGTTGCTCGTACTTGAAGGATGTGCGTGCAGAGTTGGGTTTTGGGGGCTCGGGTTTTGCTCTGGTGTCTCTTTCTTTCTTCGACTTTGTGCTGCTGTGTAAAGATAATGTGGACGCCAAGAGGTTTGAGCTTCTTTGTGTTGTGTGGTGTCGAATTTGGTTCAGAAGAAATAAGATGGTTCATTCGAATTTAAGCATCCCTGTCCATGATTTGGTGGAGTGGGCTGATGGGTTCCTTTGTGATTTCTGGCTGGCTAATAAGATGGAGAGTAGTGGTGTCCCAAAGAGTTCGACTGACCCTAAATGGATGGCGCCTGCTCAAGGTATGTTTAAAATTAACACCGACGCAGCCTTAGATGTTGGTAATCAGACTTCGGGTGTTGGTGTCATTATTCGGGATTGGAAGGGTAATGTGATGGCCTCCTCATGCCAGAATTTGGGTGCTTGTTTTCAACCCCAAATCGTGGAAACAATGGCTATTTTGGCTAGTCTGCGTCTTGCTCTAGATACTGGTTTGGTGCCGGCTTTGATTGAATCAGACGCCCTCGTGGTGGTTAACTTAATTCGCTCTAAGCTGGCCCCCTCCTTGGATGTTGGTGTGATCATCAATGATGTTCTGGTTCTCATGGAGTTTTCCTGTTTTGCTTCTATCTCTTTTGTTCCTAGGGCTGCTAATAAGGTGGCTCATAGTTTGGCCAAGTTGGCTCTTAAGTGTGAGGGTGAGTTTATTTGGTTGGAAGACTATCCCTTGTCTGTTGAGGGTCTGGTCTTGGGTGATTGCCCGGGTTCTATGTAACTTTTTTTTTTCTTAATGAATTCCTTTTCAAAAAAAACAAAAAAACAAAAAAAAGAAATACCAAACTGGCCCTATGTCTGACTCAAATCAGCTGTCAAAAAATGACGTTTTAATTTGTGTCTAACCAACTAAATTGGGACATGTGTCTACATTTAATTTAATTTAATTTAATTTAATTTTTTTAAATTTCTTCCCATAAATGTAGATTTGTGTTATAGAAAGTTGTACCCTGTAAGCCATATTTGCAATTCCTCTAGTAGTACTTCTCAGCTGATCATTAGCAATTAAAACCAACTCAGAATTGGTAAGAACCTTGGAAAAAATAGAATACCAATTCTGTCAATTTTGGACCATTTCAAAGGCTGAAAAATCTATGTGGCAAGAGAAGATATGTTTCAAAAAATCTCTTATCAGTTCAAGTACACCTTAAATAATAGTTGATGCAGCCTTCAAAGACGATATGGCAAACAAATGTTTGGATTTCATGGAGCGAAGGAATCGACTCAAAGACGAAGGGTGCGGAAAGAAGGAAGCAAAGACTCGGATTGGTTTTAACTGTCAGAATGGGCAAATTTCGGGGGCCTTTTCAGGGGCCAAACGAACTCAAAATCAAAATTATAATATGTTTCCGGAAAGCCCAAGACGAGCATTACAAATGTTATGAAGACTCCGTCCTCCGTAACAGATCACAACAGACCCAAATTCGGCCATTTAGATTATTGCACGAAGACTTGAGCTGGACGAGAGCTGGACAGAGTGAGCTGGACGAGATGATCCAGGCTGAACTTCGTGGACCTCTACAGAGGGCATATGAGATCGGATAGTCTATTATAATATGTTTCCGGAAAGCCCAAGACGAGCCCTACAAATGTTATGAAGACTTCATCTTCAATAATGGGCTGCATCATGTCCGAATGTGGCCATTAAGTTTCGTGCGCGGCAAGACAATTGTTGCTTTAATTATTATTTCCAATTATCGTCATGATTTGATACGAATATTTTATTTCCTTTTAGTTTATATGTAATTAGGTTATTAATTATTTTATGATTTGATTTTATTAAATCAAATCCAATTTTCTTTTTAGATAGGTTTTTAATGTTTTAGGATTCTTTTGATTTTTAAGAGATTTGATATCTTTTTCATTTAGGACTCTTTCCTGATTGTTTAGGATTTTCTTGTTAGTCCAGTTTTACAATTCTATTTAAGTAGATTGTATTAGGGTTTGAAAGACAGCTTTTGATTAATAAAAAAATACAGAGAATGTTTCTCAACTATCCATTTACAACATCCTTCGTGCGCGAAGTCGATTATTGTATTTGAAACCTAATATTCCGGTATTCGTGCGCGAATCAGTGAAACTTTAGTAGGCTGTTTTCAATTTGTTTCTTACAGGTTTTTCTCGACAGAGCTTCCGCTACATCAATAGTATAACTCAATTGATATAGCTCTACATTGATGTGTGTGCGGCCCATATGATTGTAAAATGAGCATGGAGAGATTCGAACCACTCACCACTAGACATGGCACCGGTTCGGTTCGAACCGGCGAACCGAACCAAAACCGAACCGAACCGAACCGAACCAAAACCGAACCATCCGGAACCGGTTTTCTAGTACTGGAACTGGAACCGGACCGTGAACCGGAAACAAGGCTATTCCGGTTCCGGTTCCGGTTCCAGTTCCAACAAATATGGAAACACCGGTTTGAACCCAATTGGAACCGGCGGTTCCGGTTTCGGTTTCGGTTCGAACCTGTCGTTCCAATATATATATTTTTTAAAATTTGTTTTTAAAAAAATGGGTTGAATGGTTCAATTTTACATTTTTTGTGGTAAAAATTAAGTGTAAGACCAATTTTACATTTTTTAATTTAATTTTAATTTAATTTTTTAATTTGTCATTTATTTATTTTATTTTATTTTCGGTTGTTATTTAATCATTTATTTATTTTATTTATTTGTCACGTCGTTGCAGTGTCAATCAAAAGATGAACAATTAAGTTCGACCTCGATAGCACGCGAGTCACAGAGGCTAGTGCGCGAGTCACAGAGACTAGCACAATGGCAAGCAAGGGTATCGTTCCGCAGGGAGGTGGAATCCGCCAACATACACTAGTTTAGCCAAACACGGAAATAGGCGTGTGTGTTATCATGTGCAGTGAATGTAAATAAGGCAATAAAACATAAAATATATACAATATATGTACATGGATAAATGGAATGGAGAGATATGGAATGTAAATGGTTACACTAAGTAAATGACTCTACCATAGCAATCAAACAATTTCATACAACATGCATAGTCAATGTTGAATGCCGTGCTCACTTAATCCTCGCCAATTGTCCTCACTCTAGCAACAACGGCTATACCGACATACACCAGCAATCTATCTCTTGATGGTTGCCCGAATTGCACTCGAGTTCCTTAAGAACTATAAGACACACATAGCGACAATACATGCAAAACCGCGCGCTGACTCTACATGTAGTGGGCAATCTACTAGTGCACGTTGAGTGTTTCACCTCTCGGTCCTTCACACAACAACCTAAGTCCATTCAAATGGTGGCTAACCACTAGAAAGCTTTAAGCACTTCAAAGGACCACTCAACCATCAAAAAGCATATGCAACAAAAAGGAAACAATGCTAGGTTTATATTAATTCCCTAATGAATGAAAGTACACATTGAAGAAGAGATAAAGATACAAAGAAAGAATTACAAAATGGATAGAAAGGAGACCCCTCATCCGTAACCGGGAATCGAACACCGGGTCTTCTCGGGTGTCAATCCGAGATGTCCTCACCATTGGACGACTACGGCGTTCTCCAATCTCATGAATGCACAACCCTTTCAATCAAAGAGAAAGCTCTCTCCGTATCTCTCTAACTCCCTAAGATGGATGGCATAAAATGGAAATAAGCTTACCAACAACTATATGCATCAATGTTGATTATTAAACATAAAGAACATTCAATTGAATTAAGGGTTCATTCTCTTGATTAAGGCATTCACCAAAATCAATTCATCACCCAAACCCAAGCCATGAGATGAGCAGTTGTGCCTTGAACAAGGCCCATTAAGCACAAGAATAAAGAATCAAAGCCTAATCTAGCATGTGAATGTATAATCAACCAAGCTCCATCCATTCTTTGGAGCTAAAACTCAAACACTCAAATCACTCTAAGCATGGTATTTAGGTTCATTCATCAATCAATCAACAATCATGAGATGTTAAATTACACTACTCCTAAATTAAATTACTCTACTTCTAATCTCATTTATGGACACATATCGATTTTGACTATCCACACACATGCATATCATAATAAGAGAGAAATTATGCTTAAATCAAAGAATAGAGCAAAACCCAAAGAATTTAAGAAACATTCATACATATATTGCACAAGTGTAGGTTTACAAAATTCCCAAATTGGTGATTACATCCAAGAAAACAAGAAATACAAAAAAGAAATGAGTTTAAAGGAGACAACCCTTGAAGACAACTCCTCCAAGTCCTCCTTGATTTCCTAGCTCGTTTTTGGTCAAAAGACCACTCCATTCTTCTTGTAATCTACTCCTAGATGGGTGGATGTAGTGTAAAATGGGTGGTGGAGATGTATGGTGAGCTCCCATGGAGGAAAAAACCTCCATGGGAGCTTAAAGCTCTCACTTATTTGGGGAAAAAGATGGAGGAGGAAGAAGATGAAGGGGATTTCGGTTTTGAGGTGTGGGAGGTGTCAAAGTTTGGTTTCAGACCCCAAATAGGGGTATTTAAAGAGTGAAGAGGTTAGGGCATGAATTTGGGGTCAAAAGACAAGAAAACCCCTCAAATTCGGACAAAAATCGCGAAACTGGTGCCCAGGGCGTTGTACGTACAGCCCTTTTGTACAGCGACCATACAGCGCCAATTCTCTAGAATTGTTTTGGCAATATGGGCGTTGTACGTACAGCCCTTTTGTACAGCGACCGTACATCGCTTCTTGTTTTTCAGTGGCTTCCAACAGCGCGCACCGTTACAGAAACGAGCATAACTTTTTGCAGAAACATCGGAATTGTGATCCGTAAAAACCTTTGGAAAGTAGACAGCTGGGGCTTTCCGAAAATAGGTAGCACGAAATCTAATTCAATCTGAGGTGAGAGATATGGCCCCCGAAACATGGGTGTTCTGCACGAGCCATTTCCATTTCAGCCCTTTTAACTTCCAAACTCATCAATTAAGCTCAAATACTTTATTTATGGTGAATAACCTAAAAAAAGCTCATAGAACACATTATATACAAAAATACACTAGAAAACTAGTATAAACACTAGGAAATGGGGATCTTAAATAGGTGTAAATATGGTCTGATCACCCAATAAAATGCATTTACAATTTTACATGTCTAATTTTTTTTATTAAATAAGATTAAATATAAGGAAAAAAAAAAAAAAAAACCGAACCGCTGGAACTGTCGTTTCCGAAATGGAACCGACCAGAACCGGCGTCTTGTCTACTCACCACCAATGTGGGAGAGAAGATGCACTATGCTAAGAAATGATATGCATCGTCAGTTGTTACGATCTTAAATCTTACCATTTAATCATCAACAGTTGATTTTAGCAACTTGCAACATTAGCACTTTCTTGGAATTAGAAAAATTTTTAGGAATTGAAAATTTAATTAACATTGAATTAATATATTTTAGGAGGTAGATAAATTAATGTTTAAGGAAATAAATTAGAATTTTTTTGAAATTACAGTTGAAATAGAAAATTATTGATACGAATTATGAGATTCCATTTTAAAATTGTAATTCTAATTATAACTGTAAATATACAAGTCAAAAATAAATTTGGGCCTTCAGTTTTGCTGCTACCAGCCAAACCTAGTCAAGTCTATTTGGTTGTTTTCAATAGAGCTCAAAAGCTGAATAATATTCATAGATGGACATTGACATTAAAAGACCCGGTGATATTTACATCTCAGAAAAATTGTATAGACACAAAAAGGACTTTGAAAATATGTGCAGATGTCGATTTTTTGAATGTAAAACGGACCTTAATTATAGTCCATGTCATGTAAAACGGACCTTAATTAGCATTTTGAGAGTAAAAGTCTCAAAAGCTCAAAAGCTGAATAATATTCATAGATGGACATTGACCGATAATTATACTTCTGAAAAATTGTAATATAAAAAAAAAAAAAAAAAGACTTTGAAAATATGTGCAGATGTCATGTAACTTGTGGAATGGTGTACTTTTAGCATTTTGAGAGTAAAAGTCTTGATCCGTGACATTAAAACAAAATACTGTTCTCTGAACCCTCTGCCCCGTTGCAATGAATTCTAACATTCTAGATTCTGCATTTTACATCTGGTGCCAATTGAGATCCCGCACCAAAAATTTCAAGACCGTCTAGACGAGAGAATTTTCCAGGATGTTGAAGTTGTAAATTTAAGTCGTAAAATTGAAATAGTCTAACCAATTGTCTAATAAACTGATCTCAACAGATCAATCAAGTCTCTCCCAATAGTTTAACTGATCAAGTTGGAGATCAGATCATCTTCTTTTCTTTTTCTGGGCCACACACTTGTTTGACAAAAAATTGCATTGCAATATAAATTCAACCACCACAACTGTTAATTTCTTCATAATCCTGAGCAAGAAGATACTGAAAATGGTGCTGAAGATCATGTCGAGGCATTGGTTACTTTCATTTCTTGTTGGTCTTGCTCTAAGTACAGTATTTCTGGTTCATGCACAGAATCAAACAGGTTTCACTAACTACATTTTTAAGTAGTACTTGCACAAAATATATACTGAGATTTTATTTGATTCACTTTCTTTTTATCTCTCAGGTTTCATCAGCATAGATTGTGGAACACCTAAAGATTTCGCATACACTGAGAGGACAACAGGCATAAATTACATTTCGGATGCAAACTTTACCGACACTGGTGTAGGCTATAATATATCATCTGAATACAACAGTGACAACTTGGAACAACCATTCTTGAATGTCAGAAGCTTCCCTGAAGGATCCAGAAGTTGTTACACCCTCAATCCAGATCGTTTCAACACCGTTAAGTTTTTGATTAGAGCAAGTTTCATGTATGGGAATTACGATGGCCAGAATAAACTACCACTTTTTGGTCTCCTCCTTGAAGCTGATGAGTGGGATACTGTGCAATTTGAAGACGCATCCACTATTGTATACAAGGAAATCATTCATGTCCCGAAGAAAAACTACATAGATGTATGTCTTGTAAACACGGGCTTTGGAACACCTTTCATATCAGCATTAGAATTAAGGCCCTTGAGAAATGGCAGTTATCCAACAGATCCAGGAATATCATTACTCCTCTTTTCGCGGTTGGATGTTGGTTCGATGGTCAATGATAAGGAAAACTTCAGGTTAGTTATTTATATTATTATGAAAAATCATCTTAACGTACTTCCTACAATTACAGAGTATAACTTTTATGTTTATCCAAAATGTATTATATATAGGTTGAAAGATGATGTTTATGATCGCATATGGTCACCCTACACAAAATCCAACTGGGTGACGATAAGTAGCCCATTCAATATCTACAATCCTCTGACTAATTACCTGCCACCATCTACAGTCATGCAGACAGCCGCCATGCCAGCAAATGGTAGCAATTCACTGGTTATTGATTGGGAACCAAATGATCCCACAGCAGAGTACTACGTCTACATGTACTTTGCGGACCTTGACCAGAGCCAAGCAGATAAAGAAACCAGAGAAGAGGAAGTTTTCTTCAATGGAGAGTTATGGAATGGACCCTACACTCCTTCTTACTTGTCCTCGCATACTATATACAGCACATATTCCTCGAGTGGACAAAGACTTGAATTCTCCTTCAACAAAACAAAGAAATCACCATTACCGCCCCTTGTCAACGCGCTTGAGTTGTATCAACTAAAAAAGTTCCAGCAGTTGCTAACGAACCAACAAGATGGTATATGTTTTTCCAGGCAATTCCGTACTTTTTGTAGAAAAATTCTCAGGTTAAGATGTCATGTTTTTCTTCTTTATTAATTAATATTATTAATTAATTAATTTTCTATGGATTTTGATTCTTTCTTTTAAAATGCATACAAAAATATAAGTTGATGCAATCATGAATATCAAGACAAAGTATGGAGTGAAAAAAAATTGGCAAGGAGATCCATGTGCCCCTATTAAATACTTGTGGCAAGGTGTTAATTGCAGCAACTTTGAATCTAATCCTCCCAGGATCATATCTCTGTAAGTTTAATAACAACCTTTAAACTAAGCATGCTATACTTCTTGGAGCTTGATTTTTGTACTGTTACCAAAATTATTGGGCAATTTATAGGAACTTGTCATCAAGTGGAATATCGGGCTACATATCTCCTTTTATATCTGATCTCAGATCGGTATAATATATGTAAGATTAAATCTGCCATGAATCTCAATTTAAGTTAATGTTTCCTATCATTGATGAGAACCATTTCAATTCAATTGACATTTTTGGGTCAATTTCAGGGACTTATCGAACAATAGCTTGACCGGACCTGTGCCTGATTTTCTATTACAGCTACCATTCTTGACGGTGCTGTAAGTTATTTAAGACTGAGATTGATGAAGTTTATTAGTCCTATTTATATTAGATTCATCTATTTATCTAAGTTGTAGTTTCAAGAGATCAATATTATTGCATAAAAAAAATAACGCGTTAAAATTGATCAACTTCAACAGAAATCAATAATAGAATAAGTTGCTTTGTTGTAAAATCAATGGATCATATTAATCCATTTGCAGAAACTTGAGAGGAAACGATCTTGAGGGTTCGGTTCCGGTTGGACTCATTGAAAAACAGAAGAATGGTTTGTTGTTATTAAGGTACTTTAATAATTTTCTTTCGGTGTAAAGTTTTTGATCCCGCACAGCAGATTTGTGGGTCGAATCTTACCATTTTATCATCATCTGTTGATTCTAGGTTGGAAGGAAATCCAAATCTTTGTCTTTCAGGATCATGTACAGAGAAAAAAACTAAGTCCTTGAATGTTCCAGTAGTAGCATCGGCTGTTTCAATTTCTGTCCTTTTAATTGCAATATTGGCTACTTTATGGATCTTCTTCAAAAGGAGAAAACAAGGTACAAATATATATATATATATATTTATATGCATTTGTTTGCCACCAAAATCAATGGTAAATATTAAAAAAAAAAAAAAATTGAGTTTTTTATTGCAAGTATCCCTCAATCAAAACTTTTGGTCACCGGTATTTGCAACACTCTTTTGCTACAAATATAAACTTCTTTTTTTTTTTTTTTTTTTTGCGGCTTTGCTAGTCAATTGCAATCTTTTATTTAATGAATCTGTACTCATACATTTTTCCAGCTGGAAATATGGCTGCCCAGTCAAATGATGGTTCATTTGAGTTGAAAAATCGAAAGTTTTCACACTCCGATATTGTCAGATTGACCAACAACTTCCAGACAATTATCGGAAAAGGAGGATTTGGAACAGTTTATTATGGATGCTTAGATGACACTCAGGTTGCTGTGAAGATGCTTTCTCCATCATCTATTCAAGGCTATAAGCAGTTTCAAGCTGAGGTCTCTCTCTCTCTCTCTCACTATATATATAAGTGTCACTTTAACTTTTATAGAAATTTCACAATTTTTTCATTACCACAAGGCTAAGATGATATTCATTTCTTTTCATTTACAGGTTGAACTTCTGATGAGAGTTCATCATAAAAACTTGACATCGCTTGTTGGATATTGCGATGATGGCACGAACATGGGACTAATCTATGAGTTCATGGCAAATGGAAATTTAGAGACGCATATCATAGGTTTTTTTTCTTTTCTTTTTTTTTCATTTTCATTTTAATTCAACAAAGGCTTATATGAAAAACTTTTTTATTAGTTGAACAAATTAAGGCTTAATTCAACAAACATCCTGTCAATGGATTGAACATGTTTTTCATTATTTGAAACAAATTCAAAAGAGGCTTAAACATTTTTAAATGTTGTAGACAAGACAGTTGCAGACATCTTGAGCTGGGAAAAGAGACTTCAAATAGCAACAGAGGCAGCACAAGGTTTGGAATTACATGATCTGCAAGTTTCCTTTTCACTTTCTACATTTTCTTTTTTCTATGGTTGTAAGTGAACTAATATATATGCATCAAATTAATTTGAAATGTAGGATTGGAATATCTCCACAGTGGTTGTAAACCACCCATAGTCCACAGAGATTTGAAACCTACAAACATCTTATTAAATGAAAAATTCCAGGCAAAGATAGCTGATTTTGGCCTTTCACGAATCTTTCCATTTGAAAGTGAAACTCATGTGTCGACAACCGTTGCAGGCACTCCTGGATACCTAGATCCTGAGTATGCATTTCTATGGAATGAATGTAACTTAATTAATTACATTTATTGGATGTTGAAATAGATTGAGTCATATGTTAATGACCTTGCAGGTACTATAAATCAAGCCGATTGACAGAAAAAAGTGATGTGTATAGTTTTGGAGTGGTTCTCTTACGAATAATCACAAGTAAACCAGCGATTGAAAAATCAGAAGCCAGGACTCATATAACTGAATGGGTGAGTTTCATGCTTGCAGAAGGGGATATTAAAAATGTTGTTGATCCAAGATTACAAGGAGATTTTGACATGAATTCTGCCTGGAGAGCTGTAGAAGTAGCTATGGCTTGTGTTTCTCAAACTTCAGCCAAAAGGCCAACCATGAATCAGGTAGTGATCGATTTAAATGAGTCCTTGGCAATTGAGATAGCTCGTACAAATGTCGGCCATGAGACTGAATCAAGATCGATTAGTTTGAATCTGCATTCTGTACTACTTCCACTTGCTAGGTAGTGCTTTCTAAATGTATCTTGTGTGTCTTCTTTGTATAATAATCATCATAATGACAGATCACAACCATATTATTAATAGCTCGTGGAAATTAAGAACAGGACTTTGTTCTAGTGTATGAAAATAATATTTTAAAGCTTTTGTATATTCTGCCATATCTTGGCAATGGAACTTATTTTGTACACCTGTTCTTGGGTGATTCTGTTCTAGCAATATCTATCACTCACTAAAATATCTTAAAATTTATGAGAAGAATGCCGAACAGGGCTGCACATGATTAATTGAATGCCAAAGAGATATTCAAAGGATGAAGTAATTAATAGTAGAAGATGATAGGTCCCTCTCTCTATATATTGTTTATGTACCAAATTTTGCTAAATTCGACATCGACATCTATTCAAGGGAGAATTCTCACTAAAAATACAAGGAAAATGTGCCCCCAAAATAGGCATCGGATAATCGGTTCCTCATGGGAAGTTCCGAGGTCCGGTCAGCTTTTCCTTAATTCCAGTCTGCCCCATGTGTTAGGAAAATGACCATAAAACCACCTTGTACATCTTTTTCCAATGAAAAATCAACAAATTGATATCAAAATAAGGTCTGCTAGATCAAAATAAGACTGTAATTTGAGGGAGAATTCCAAAAACCCTCATGGGTTTGACCAAAATTGCTCTGGTTTGTAATTAAATTAAAACTTATTTACCATTAGCTAAAAACATCCTAGGGTTTTTGGAATTCTTCCAATGTGTGTTACAGTTATAAATAGTAACTGATCTTAACAGAGTAGTTAACATCTAACCAATTCTGAGACTTAGCTGCCTGTGCTGATGTTAACCACCGTTATTATGCTCTGTTATTTGCTAAGCATTCTTATACTTATCACCTGAAAGGGCAACTAGGGTCTAGGGGTGGGTTTATTTGGGTTCAATTTTGGATCCGACCAAACCAAACTAACATTATAATCAAATTGTGTGTTCGAGTTATGTCCCCTCTTCAATTCCCATCTCTTGAGAAGATATGAAATGTTAAGACTGTATTAAACAAATTTTCTGCTCAGAGTTTTCCACTTCCATAAATTTGTATTTTTCAACATTTGAAGTGGTCTAAATTTGACAGATAATTTATTCATTCTTTTTTCTCTCCAAACCAAAGTTACAATTAAATTCTAAATCGGTGTGATTGTATTGTTCAGTATTTGCTTTTTTTCATTGCAAATATCACTTGCAGCATTCAAGCGCACATCTCTGATTAATTTGATGTTATGTCATGCATTATCATTTCTCTCTTTGCCAGCTATTCACTAAAAAAAAACATAACAATACTTAAATTATTTGATAATCAAATATATATAAATTAAAGAAATCACAACAGATCGATTTTCAATGTTTTAAGACACTCGTACACTTTTCAGAAAAACAACATCAAATGCAGCAAAAACATTATTTCTGTTGTATATATGATCGTCATACATGCAGAGCCGTCCTGACTTATCTGAGGCCCGGGCGAAAATGTAAAAATGGACCCCATGTGCAGCTGACGGCGTACAGTGCAGCCAGTGTTCTGGTAATCGAAAAATCGGCCGATTAGTCGCTGGAAAATGGTCTTTTTGGCTGCCGTTTGCATGCCAAGGCCACCATGTCCGACGTTGATAGCCGATCCCGGAGCTTGGAGATGAGAAGAAGGAAGTAACTCAAGTCTTGCTGGAAGTGAGACGTGGCAGCAATCAGGTCCTTGAAAGTCAAGTTCATCAACGGCTTAGAGCACATGATCACCGGAGCTGAAGTTGGTTCCTTCAAATCTGCAACCATGATGTGCCTGACTCGGTCTCGAAAGAAAACTGCCCAGATTTCTCCATTTTATACGGTAGTTGTTGAACCGGTTTGGAGATTGCCCACTTGTTTTTCTAGCTAATGCTTTCTTTTTTCTACACAAGAAACAGATAATCAAACCCGCCATTGAAACAAAAACAAATGCTGATCCACTGTTAAGTGTGAAGCCTGGAAACTTTTGCACCGTCCCCCCATTAATGCACCGCCACCACCACCTAGCAACTAACTAACCTTTGACAATGCTTGCATAAATTTATTGTTGGGTTGATGGCAGGTTGGCTTCATTGATGATTTTGGTGAACCTTGAGTACTATATATACTCTTATAGTTTCATTGTAAAAGTGTGTGTGTGCAAGTAGAGAAGAAAAGAAATAGTGAGAGTTGAGAGAGATATTGCTTCACTATTGTAATTATTGATTTCATAGTGGAAGTTGAGTGCGGGTGCGCTCCGTGGATGTAGGCTTTTGCTGAACCACGTAAAATCTTGTGTCTCTTATTTTTTCTTTTGTTTGTGTGCATATCCCCTAAGCCGGTTTTATTCCCTAACAACTGGTATCAGAGCTTAGGTTTCAAGGCTTAGGGTGTATAGGATCCAGAGTTGAGGATTCGATAGCACAAGGTTCCAGGAGTTCGGAACAGCAGCCACGCAGCTGACGCGCCGCCGGAGCAGCCACCACCGCCGAAACAGTAGCCGCCGGAGAAGTTGCCGCCGGCCACGGAGAGTGAGGTGTCACCTCCCACACCATTAGAATCAGAAAGAATCATTCTACAAGTTTCCCTTCTGGTCCGCCGTCAAAAGATCACCGGAAAGTGGTCAAATCGGCCGACGAAGGTTGAAAATGAGCCGTTTCGCCGCCCAGTTTCTGCCGGCGAGTTGAGCAACACCACCACACACCAAAAGAAGTGGAAAGAGACAATCTTCAAGATTGTCTTCTGGGCCGTCGTCAATCGAGCACCGAAAAATCCTCAAATCAGCTGTCAAAGTTTTTTGAACCGAACGGTTATCGTCAGATCTACGCCGATCCGTCGTGAATCTGAGAAAACCGACACCACCAAGCAGACTCAGCGTGGTGAAATCTTCCAGATCCGTTCCTTTGACATTGAAACAGAAAGTTTCAGATTTTGGCTGGATTCCGTCCAGGTTTGACTTTTTCGTTGACCAGCTCAGATTGCTTGCCGTTCTTAGTTAAGTTGGAGCAATGGGGTCCGAGAAGAATACATACAAGATAGAGAAATTCAACGGTACGAATTTCAGCTTCTGGAGGATGCAAATGAGGACTATCTGTACCAGAAGGACTTGTATTTGCCAATAGTAGAAAAGCCGAAGGACGTGTCCGATGAAGAATGGGTGGTCAAACGAAACCAAAGACATGACCGATGCGCAGTGGATGGTTTTTGGACCGGAAAGCGCTAAGAGCAATTCGACTTAGTTTGTCGAAATCAGTTGCCTTCAACATCAAGGGTCAAGAGACAGCGTCAGACCTCATGAAGGCTCTATCGAATTTATATGAGCAGCCTCTTTGCGGTAAGGAAGGTCCATCTGATAAAGAAGCTAGTAAATCTGAAGATGTCAGAAAATCAGAGCTTCAAGGAGCACCTGAATGTGTTCACAACGAGGTAACAGATGGGTTAAATTCGGTTTCCATAGTATTTGATGATGAGGTGTTGGCAGGCATAATTCTATAGCCCCGATGTCGGAGAGTTGGAGTACGACGTGTCAATCAATCGCCAACCTCATTCGGAAAAGAAAAGTTAGCCTCCAACAGGTCGTAGACATGATTATGACCCAGGAATCAGGATGCGTGAAGAGGGATCAGGGGCATCGGAGCACTGAACATGGAAGGTAGAGAAAGCAGAAACAGGAATCGGAACAGAAATCAGACACAGAAATCAACGGGGTAGATCAAAGTCAAGAGGAAGATCCAAGTCCAGGAATCGTCAGGGCAACAATTCAGGTAATCAGAGCGAAACAAGAAAGACATCGAGTGCTGGAATTGTGGCAAGATGGGTCACTACTCTAATGAGTGTAGATCCAGTAAGAAGGACGATGGCAAGAGCAGTGCAAATGTGTGTTTCAGAGGAGGCATACGATTACCTTATTTGCGCATTGGAAAGCAAGACGGAATCTTGGGTACTGGACTCAGGGGCATCATTCCATGCCACCTCACACATGGATTTGTTCGAGAACTACGTCTTCGGAAATTTCGGTAAGGTGTATCTTGGTGACGATCAAGCATGCGACATTACCGGGAAAGGAGATGTGAAGATCCAACTGAATGGCTCAGTTTGGAAACTCGACAATGTGAGAATATACCAGACTTAAAAAAAGAATTTGATCTCATTGGGCAGTTAGCGTCAGATGGTTATGTGACGACTTTCACAGGTGATAAGTGGAAGATCTCGAAAGGAGCAATGACAATCGCCCGAGGAACTAAGAATGGGACTCTTACACGACTACCGATGGGTATGGTTTGACCGCAATGGCGGAAGGTAGAGAGGATCCAAATTTGTGGCACCAAAGGTTGGGCACATGAGTAGTCAGGGCTAAAGTGTCTGCATTCGAGAGGTAAACTGCCAGGGTTAAAGTCCGTTGAGGTTGATTATGTAGAGTTGCATTCTTGGGAAGCAGAAGAGGGTAAGCTTCAAGAAGACGGAAGAGCACCGGTAAAGGAGAAGCTGGAACGAACTAGTGCACACCGACATATGGGGTCAGCTCAGTCTCATCGATCGGAGTAAACAGTATTTCGTCACTTTCATCGACGACCATTCCAGGAAGGTATGGGTTTACTTCTTACGACACAAGTCTGATGTGTTTGAAGCTTTCAGAAGTGGAAGGCTATGGTTGAGAATGAGACGGGTTTGAAGATCAAGAAGCTGCGTTCAGACAATGGTGGAGAGTACGAAGACAACGAGTTCAAGAAGTTTTGCTACCAGAGTGGGATAAAGCTCATAAGGACGGTACCAAGTACACCGCAGCAGAATGGTACAGCAGAACGCATGAATAGGACATTGACTGAGAGAGCCAGAAGCATGCGCCCTACAGTCAGGGTTGCCAAAATAGTTCTGGCAGAAGCAGTTAATACAGCAGCGTACTTGATCAATAGAGGACCATCAAAGCCTTTGGACCTCGCTATACCAGAAGAAATCTGGACTGGGAAAGAGGTAAAACTTTCTCATTTGAAAGTGTTGGATGTGTATTATGTACATGTAAGTGATCATGCAAGGAGCAAGTTGGACGCCAAATCAGTGAAGTGCACCTTGGTGGGTTATGGCGAAGACGAGTTTGGATATAAACTCTGGGACGACCAATCGTAAAATGATCAGAAGTAGAGATGTGTCTTCAACGAGAAGGTCATGTACAAGGACAGAAACACAGAGACGTCTGAGAAGAGAGAACCAGACTATTTTGGGCCAGATGATGTATCGGGTGGTGAAATTGTGGAACGTGGTAGTAATCAGGAAGTGAAGAGCAAGGTGTGCAGCCCCAGGTTGAAAAACCTATACCACAGGATGAAGTTCTATCACCACAAAGTCCGATTGGTCAGAGAGTTCTGAATCCACAAATGGGAATGCTTTGAGAAGATCCCCACTGGCCCAGAGTATACCGCGAAGATCCACTCGCCCACACGTACCAAATAAAAGGTACTTGCATTACTTGTTGCTTACAGATGCGGGGAACCTGAATGCTATGATGAGGCATGTCAGGGTGAAGATGCGAGCAAGTGGGAGCTTGCAATGAAGGATGAGATGAAGTCGCTTGTATCCAATCAGACTTGGGAGTTAGCCAAGTTGCCTGAAGATTTTGGGGAAAAATGGGGAAATGGGGAGGGATGGGGATGAAAATCATCCCCAAATTGAAATGGGGATGGGGATGGGGAGGGGGACCCCTCCCTATCCCCATTTCCCCATTTTCCCCACATTATATTGAAATGGGGATAGGGGGGGGGGGGGGGGGGGGGGGGGGGGGGGGAGGTCCCCATCCCCATTTCCCCCAAACATATATAAATATATTTTTAATTTTTTTTTATTCTTTGAAAACCCTAACTCCCTAAGTATATATACACATATACTCTTTAATTTGTTTTTTTTTTTTATTATATTGAAATGTTTGTTTTTTTAATTAATTTATAATTTTTAGTCAAATGGGGAAATTGGGAGCGAGGGAACGGGGGAAAGGGGAGGGAAATGGGGAAATAAGGAAAAAGGGGGAAAAACGGGAAAAATGGGGAATTAGGGATGGGGATGGGGATGGATATAGGTCCCCCCAAAATTCCCCATACCCATTTTCCCCAAATGGGGAAATGGGGCGGGATGGGGAAGGGTTGGAAAGTGGGGATGGGGATGGGGGGACCTATATCCATCCCCATTCCCCAAACGGCATCTCAGGTTCAATCTAATGATGTGCTGAGACCTGATAATTGATAAATAATAAACAAATATTTGGAGTTTTGGACACTTTTTCTCTATAACAAAATATTTATTCAACACTAAACACAGGAAAAAAAAGGGCCCTTTTGAGTATATTCTCTTGGGCCTCGGGCGGGTGCCACTGGTGCCCCCGCCTCAGGGCCGGCACTGCATACATGGTGAGCTTTTTGTGGAGATTACTGCTGAACCACTTTGAACTGCATGAATGTAAGGTATGTGAATTGGCTTAACATGAACTTTTTATGTGACTTCCTTTGTATATAGTGTTTGTAGGGATCTTTCTTGGCTCTGTTTTATGATAATTGGAATATAATCGGTAGGCTCAATATCTGTTAAACAATTTATTATAGTCCGTTTACTATAATCATGAATCCTAATCAATGTGGGAAAGGGCTACAGTGTTTACTAAAATATTGATCATTGAGAATCAAATTACGTGGGTTTCACACGCAAATCAGAAATTGTTCTTGTTGGAAAGGGAATAGGGTGACATGACTCGAACCTACAATTAGGTGTGAGAGGCATACCACTGGGCAATGGGCCAACTTTATCCACTTATAGCTCAACTTAATAAATAATTAGCTTAACAAAAGTAAGTAAACTAAACTTAAAATTTCCCTAGGGACATAGCTCGGATGATATATGGACAAGCTTGAGATTTAGGCAAATGACTTTTAAGTAACGGCTTGAATCCTATCAATGACAAAAAGCTTTAAACAAAATACGTAAAAAAAAAAAAAAAAAAAAAAAAAACTACTTTAAAATTGCTTGATTTGAAAGGGTGAAAAATGTAATGATAAAATGACAAAAATAGATATCATTAAACAATAAGAAAAATAACAATTGGTATAATAATTATATATTTAAAAATTCTGTTTGCCTTGGCTGTGGCTTTTTGTTGTGGTGTTTTTTGTGTTTTTGTTCCTTTCGGCCTTTGGGTTCAACGAATAAGCTGGTTCAAAAAACTATAATTATATATTTAAAAATTAAATATAAATATAATTATAATAAATATGAAATATTAATAAATACATATTAAAAAAATAAAAATTAAACTTCAAATTAAAATATTATTAATAGATTAAGGGCATATTGTCATTCTATTAAAATAGTAAGGGTATTACGGAAATTCCAAAGGTAAGGGGTTAATTTCTCCGATAATCAGTTTTCAAAAAACAACCTCAACCAACTTTTCAAAAACTGATAATTTGTGAAGCAAATTATGAAATAAGCTATTTTTTTTTTGGAAGTTTATTAAACATCTATGTACCCTATGAAATAGCATCTCTCAACAATTAATAGTAAAAATGTACAAATGTTAAATTATTGTTTTCAAACAATTTTCCTTAAAAAAACAAAAAAGGAACATATTTCGGAGGTGAGAAAACAAAAAAAAACTAACATTCAATTTTCTAGATTTAGTTCGTTATATTAAAAAAAAAAAAGTTGATTCCATTCTACAACCAAACACGCCCAAACTCCTCACTTTAATTCTGCCGGATTGGAATATATTAACTTACCGACTACTTAAATTAAAAGTAGATTAAAACATTGGACTGAGAACAAATAAAAAAAAATTGTACGGAATCTCATTTGCCACCCATGTAAAATGGAAAAATCTACATATTACATCGATGTCAATCGGATCCTACAGAACTTTCAGAACATCTTGACAAAAATTTCCTGGATTGTAGTCATAAATTTAAGGTGGAAATGGTGGGAAATGTCACCTTTTTAAAGTAGTTTTGTAAGAAAGTCACCACTTTAATAACTTAAGTTTAAAAGGCACCTATTATGGTGAACGGACAATAATGCCTTACTTACACATGTTTCCTTTGAAGTTGTTTTTATTCTTCATCTTCTTCATAGATGTCTGTTAACAGACCTCCAATGGAGGTTGAACATTATTGGATAATTAGTTTAATAGCGCTACGCAGAGACACATTCGGGGGTTTGAACATTATTGGATAATTAGGTTGAAGATCTGGGAATTTTGAACTGATTGAAAAGGCTCGGAGACTATTTACAAATCTCGGAGCCAGTGTTAAAAGGCTCGGAAAAGACTCGGAGATCCAAAATTAAGAAAAAAAAGCTGATGGTTAAAAAGGCTCGGAGACTATTTACAAAGTCTCGGAGAATTGGTGAAAAGGCTCGAATCAATGTTAAAAGTCTCGGAGATTCAAAAAGTCTCGAACAAAGACTTTTAACTTGTATTCGAGCCATTTCAACAGTTCTCCGAGACTTTTTATACACTGTCCGAGGCTTGTAAATAGTCTCCGAGCCTTTTTAACCATCAGCTTTTTTTTCTTAATTTGGATCTCGAGACTTTGTAAATGGTCTCCGAGCCTTTTATGAGCCTTTTAACCATCAACCTTTTTTTGTTAATTTTGGATCTCCGAGCCTTTTTCGAGCTTTTATGAGCCTTTTACCATCAACTTTTTTTTGTTAATTTTGGATCTCCGAGCCTTTTCCGAGCCTTTTAACACTGGCTCCGAAACTTTGTAAATGGTCTCCGAGCCTTTATGAGCCTTTTTAACATCAACTTTTTTTTGTTAATTTTGGATCTCCGAGCCTTTTCCGAGCCTTTAACACTGGCTCCGAGATTTGTAATGGTCTTCGAGCCTTTCTGAGCCTTTTTAACCATCAATTTTTTTGTTAATTTTGGATCCGAGCCTTTCCGAGCTTTTAACACTGGCTCCGAGCCTTTTCTGAGCCTTTTTAACCATCAACTTTTTTGGGTTAATTTTGGATCTCCGAGCCTTTCGAGCCTTTAACACTGGCTCTGAAACTTTGTAAATAGTCTCCGAGCCTTTTCAATTTGTCCCCGAACCTTTTCAATTAGATTCAAAATTCACACACCAGTTTAAGGTTGTTGTTTTGATGTGGTTTTTGTTGTTCACCGTGAGTTCGCTGGTGAGTTCGTCGTGAAGTTTAAGGAGTATTTCTTGCAACGATGTTTTCTCTCTCTCTGTCAACTGTTTTCTCTTTAGGTTTGAAAAGACAGAAACTGACAAAATAAGGGTATTTTTGTCTGGTCACCTCAAATAGGTGCCTTTTAAACTTGATTAGTAAAGTGGTGATATTCTTACAAGAACTGTCTCAAATAGTGACAAAAAAATTTTGAACCCCTTGTTGGACCAAAAAAATTATAGTTGAGTTTTGCCAGTGTACCATTTTAATTGCACATGATAGCACTTAACATTGAGTTAAAATAATATGATGATAATAAATTGCATGGCAATATAAAGTGAACCACCATAACTGTTAATTTCTTCATGATCCTGACAGCAAGAAGAAACTGAATTAATGGTGCTGAAGATCATGTTGAGGCATTGGGATTTGCATTTCTTTTTATATCTCTGGTTTCATCAGCATAGATTGTGGATATCACAAAGATTTTGAATACACATAGGGACAACAGGCATAACTGACATTTCGGATGCAAACTTCACGGACACTGGTGCAGTCCTCCTATTGTTAGGGGCGATGCCCTGGTAGTTGTAAACTATTTCGTTTATGAATTCCTCTATTCAAAAAAAAAAAAAAAAGTTTAAGTTGTTAATTCTAATAACAAGACAAATTTAAAAAAAGTATGAAAAAATTAAATAAAAATTAGGTCTAAATGGTTCTTCAGCTAGGTTTACATTGGATAACATTACTAATAAAAAATTATTTAATTAATTAAAAGTATATCTTATTTTTGTTGATTAAATATTAATATTATTAATAAATACATAATAAGCTGGGTTGGGGGATACCAAACCCCAACCCTGCCCCATTTCTAAGAGGGGCATAGGACTCGACCCCAAACCTGCCTGACCTCATTATTTTGAGGTGAGCGTGAGGGATGGTGCTGGGTTTTTTGACATCACTAATTAACTCTAAATTGGTTTGATTGTACAGTTCAGTATTGCTTGAGTTCGCTAACAACTCCGGTCCCAGCAAAATTAGTAATGTATCCTACTTCAGTAGTACTACACGTACATAGTACTTCGTATATATTTATGTACAATATTTTGTCTAGTTTGTACGGATATATATGATATAGCCATATATGGTGAGCTTTTGTATGAGATTACTGAACCCTTGAACTGCATGAAATGAAAGTAAGCAAATTGGCTTAACATGAACTTTTTATGTGACTTTTTTTGTATATATGTGACATATATACATATCATATGTCGTTAATTTGTATTAGGAATCATTTCTTGATTCTGTTGTATGATAATTGGTTTGTGTTAGAATGCTTAAATAGTATTGATTGGTCATTTTCTATTGGCTTAAACTTTTAGGTTCGATAGTCAGTAACATGGTATATATTGGTCTTGATGGGTCATTTCCTAGTAGTAAACGTTTGTTTATATTGTTGGATACTATAATCGGCACAAACATTTCAACATCAAAGCTTTCAATCAAGCTATTAAATTTTTATGTTTAACGTTTACTTCAACAATTTCATATTGAGCAAAACTAATGTTCTATAATCAGGTGAAAATAACTTCTGAATCACCCAAGATGGTAGTTGGTGAGCTATCAATAGTTAGGGCTACTCAAATTGTAAATTGTATATAATTCTTTTTTTGGTGGACTTTTTCCAGGACAAGCTAGCTAGCGCTGATCTCTTACAAGTTACAATTCCTTTGCATATAGTTGCATATAGTTGTACATTAATGGCTACAGTGTCAACTAATTAACTTATCAATAAGATTTGTTATAATTGTATGAAATATCTTGGGAACAAATCGCGCTTAATTAATTACTTTTATTCTAGAGCAACAAAACTACATGTTGCAAAAAGAAAATACTATACGCTTTTTTTTTTTTTTTTTTTTATCTGATCCTTCAAGAAATGAACTCTCACCTCCTTCTATTTAACACTTTCTGATTGCAATTATTATCATAGAATTCCAATTCAACTCTTTCCACAATTGCAATTTTGAAAAGATCAATTTTTAGAGGTTGTCATTGTTTTCTTTATAAAAGGTTTTATCCTGGGGAATCTCTTTCAAGTGAGAGACATATCTGATTTATTTAAATTACAAATAGCAAGATGAGGTATGATTCAGGAATGACTATGAACTGAAATGATTATAGACTATTAAAAATGGCTATGAACTACTTGAATATTTTCTAATCAACTGATCTGAACAGATCAACTCTCTCCAAAACAGACCAGGTGGGAGATGAACAGGTATTTGACAAGAAAATTATTGTTGCATTTTTTATTTTTTATTTTTATTTTTTATTTTTATTTTTTTTTGCATTGACTCAAATTGAAACATTGACAGATTGAATAATGAATGCCACCCTTTACCCCCAAAACACATTGAGAGGTGGTGTGTTATGACTTATTGTTGAAGTTTTGCAAGTGTATCATTTTAATCACACATGATAGCAACTTTCAGTTATATAAAATAATTTGATGGCAAATGCTCCTTGGCAATACATAAATTCAACCACAATAACTGTTTCTTCATGATCCTAAGCAAGAAGAAACAACAAAAGGTTCAGGACATGTTGAGGCAATGGATTTTGTATTTCTTGGTCTTGCTCTAAGTACAGTACTTCTAGTTCATGCCCAGAATCAAAAAGGTTTCACCAACTCCAATTTAAGTATCATTTCTCATTGTCATTCACAAACTATATATGTAAGGAATTTTTCTGTTTCTCTGCCTTAATCATATATCTTTCAGGTTTCATCAGCATAGATTGTGGAAACACTAAAGATTTCGCATACACTGAAAGGACAACAGGCATAAATTACATTTCGGATGCAAACTTCACCGACATGGTGTAGGCTATAATATATCATCTGAATACACAGTGACAACTTGGAACAACCATTCTTGAATGTCAGAAGCTTCCCTGAAGGATCCAGAAGTTGTTACACCCTCAATCTAGATCGTGTCAACACCGTCAAGTTTTTGATTAGAGCAAGTTTCATGTATGGAATTATGATGGTCAGAATAAACTACCGCGTTTTGGTCTCCTCCTTGAAGCTGATAAGTGGGATTCCGTGCAATTTGAAGATGCATCCACTATTGTTTTCAAGGAAATCATCCATGTCCCCAAGAAAAACTACATAGATATCTGTCTTGTAAACACGGGCTTTGGACACACTTTCATATCAGCATTAGAATTAAGGCCCTTGAGAAATGACACTTATACGACTGATCCAGAACAATCATTACTCCTCTATTCGCGATTGGATGTTGGTTCGAAGGTCAATGATAAGGAAAACTTCAGGTTAGTTATTTATATTATTACGAAAAATCATCTTAACATTCGTCCTACAATTACAGAGTATAACTTTTATGTTTATCCAAAATGTATTATATATAGGTTGAAAGATGATGCTAAATGATCGCATATGGTCACCCTACACAAAATCCAACTGGGTGACGAAAAGTAGCCCGTTCATGTCTCTCAGAATGATTACCTGCTACCATCTACAGTCATGCAGACAGCGCCATGCCAGAAAACGGTAGCAATTCACTGGTTATTGATTGGGAACCTAGTGATCCCACATCAGAGTACTATGCCTACTTGCACTTTGCGGAGCTTGACCAGAGCCAAGCAGATAAAGAAACCAGAGAAGAGGAAGTTTTTCTTCAATGGAGAGTTATACACTGGACCCTACACTCCTCTTACTTGTCCTCGTGGACTGTATACAGCACATATTCCTTGAGTGGACAAAGACTTGAATTCTCCTTCAACAAAACGAAGAAATCACCATTACCGCCCCTTGTCAACGCACTTGAGTTGTATCAAATAAAAAAATTCCAGCAGTTGCTAACAAACAACAAGATGGTATGTTTTTCCAGGCAATTACATACTTTTTGTAGAAAATTCTCATGTGCGATTTTATGTTAAACACCCAAAAATAGTATTTAAGCACTCTAATATACTTTTGTAGAAAAATTCTGCATAGATGCCATGTTTTTCTTCGTAATTAATTAATTTTCTATGGATTTTGATTCTTTCTTTAAAATGCATATAAAACTACTATAAGCGGATGCGATCATGAATATCAAGACAAAGTATGGAGTGAAGAAAAATTGGCAAGGAGATCCATGTGCCCCTATAAAATACTTGTGGCAAGGTGTTAATTGCAGACGTTGAATATAATCCTCCAAATATCATATCTCTGTAAGTTAATAACAGCCTTTAAACAAGCATCCAAGATGTATAGGCCTATACTTCTTGATGTTGATTTTTTGTACTGTTACTAAAATTATTGGGCATTTGTAGGAACTTGTCGTCAAGTGGAATATCTGGCGACATATCACCTTTATATCCAATCTCAGATCAGTACAATATCTGTAAGATTAAATCTGCTATGATTCTCAATTAAAGTTAATGTTTCCTATCATTGTTGAGAACCAATTCAATTCAATTGACATTTTTGAGTCCATTTCAGAGACTTATCGAACAATAGCCTGACCGGACCTGTGCCTGATTTTCTACTACAGCTACCATTCTTGACCGTGCTGTAAGTAATTTGGCACTGAGATTGATGAAGTTTTTTACCTGTATTTGCTATTCTATTATTTTCTATTTCGATTATATTGATCTATATATCTAAGTTGTATTTTCATGGAATCAATCTTAATGCATAAAAAAAAAAAAAAAAAAATTAAAACTAATATTCATTTGCAGAAACTTGAGAGGAAACAATCTTAAAGGTTCGGTTCCGGTTGGACTCATTGAAAACAGAAGAATGGTTTGCTATCATTAAGGTACTTTGATTTCAGTCTAAAGTTCTTGATTCCACAAAGTAGATTCATCGTATGGAATCTTGATATTTTATTATCATCTGTTGATTTCTAGCTTGGAAGGAAATCCAAATCTTTGTCTTTCGGGATCATGTACAGAGAAAAAAACAAACTCCAAGAAGTTCATGTAGTAGCATCAGTTGTTGCAATTTCTGTCCTCTTAATTGCAATATTGGTTACGCTATTTATTTCAAAAGGAGAAAACAAGGTAAAAACCACTACATAAAATTATCTGAAGTTTCAGAACCTAAGTTCAAATTTCATGCACTATACCAAAAAAAAAAAAAAAAAAAAAAATTTTAGTCAATTGCAATCTTTAATTTCTTAAATCCGGGCTCATAAATTTTCCAGCCCAATCAAATGGAATGAGTGGTTCATTGAGTTGAAAAATCCAGGTTTTCATACTCCGAAGTTGTAAGAATGACCAACAACTTCCAGAGGATTATCGGAAAAGGAGGATTTGGAACAGTACTATGGAGCTTAGATGACAGCACTCAGGTTGCTGTGAAGATGCTCTCTCCATCATCAATTCAAGGCTACAAGCAGTTTCAAGCTGAGGTGTTTATATAAGTAACCTTAACTTGAATAGAAATTTCACAATTTTTTTAATAATTACCACAAGGCTAAGATATATATTTTTTCATTAACAGGTTGAACTCCTAATGAGAGTTCATCATAAACTTGACATCGCTTGTTGGATATTGCGATGATGGCACAAACATGGGACTAATCTATGAGTTCATGGCTAATGGAAATTTAGAGACACATCTCTTAGGTATTCTTTTCATTTTCAATCTAATTTCAACAGCCATATAGCTAGCTAGCTAAATCTGCTTGTATACTTCCTGTCAATGGATTTTATATTTTTTTTCATTAATTGAAACGGATCCTTAAAAGGCTTATACATTTTTAAATGATGCAGACAAGACAGTTGCAGACAGCTTGAGCTGGGAAAAGAGACTTCAGATAGCAACAGAGGCAGCATTAGGTCAGCACTTGATCTGCAATTTTCCTTTTCACTTTCTGCATTTTCTTTTACTATGATTGTAATTAAGGAAAAAATAAAAGTGCCAAATAATTTTAATGTGTAGGATTGGAATATCTCCACAGTGGTTGTAAACCACCAATTGTCCACAGAGATGTTAAGTCCACAAACATCTTGTTGAATGAAAAATTCCAGGCCAAATTAGCTGATTTTGGACTTTCCCGAATTTTTCCTATAGAAAGTGGAACTCACATGACCAGTATTGCCGGCACCCCTGGATACCTTGATCCGAGTAAGGAACTAGTGTCATAAAAGAAACTAGTTTCACGATGTATTTTAAGTTTATATAGACTAAGCTATGTATTTTGGCCTTGCAGGTACTATATATAGGCAGATTGACAGAAAAAAGTGACGTGTATAGTCTCGGAGTGTTCTTTTAGAGCTAATAACAAGTAAAACCGTGATTGAAAAATCACATGAGAGAACTCATATAAGTCAATGGGGGTTTTATGCTTGCAAAAGGGGATATAAAAATGTTGTTGATCCAAGATTACATGGAGATTTCGACATCAACTCTGTCTGGAAAGCTGTAGAGATAGCTATGGCTTGTGTTTCTCCTAATTCAGCCAAAAGGCCAACCATGGCTCAGGTAGTGATGGAGTTGAATGAATGTTTGGCTATCCAGACGACTGACCGCGGGGAGGTGGATGATGAGACCAACCTGAAAGATTATGTCGAATTGGTCAATTTAAATTTGCATTCTGAATTATTTCCCTAGCAAGGTAGTACTTTTATTTTATATATCCTACTTGAACATCAAATTTATGTCTAGAGATCACAACGCCTTTGCAGACAGTTTGGCAAAGATGGATTCCAGCTGGTGCAGGGACAGGCTTGAATGGGGTGATATCTAGGCTTTTGTTTTGCTGGTGTTGCCTTTCTTGTTTGTTTGTTGCTTTTAGCATTGGGTTCGCAGGTGTTCTGGGTTGGCCTCTTTTGTTTTGTCTAGGTGTGCTCTGTTTTTGGGGGCTGGTCTTTTGGCTCTGTTTTGGTGTTGTGCTTTTTTGTTTTTGGGTGCTTTGTTGGGCTTTGTGCTTCTGTTTGTGCGCTTCATGCCCAGGGGTTTTGTTTCGTTTGTGTTTCGCTTTTTCGTTGGTTTTCCTTAATAAAGCTTGCCGTTTCAAAAAATATATATCCTACTTGAAGTCCAGAGTGTGATTCGATATATAATATATTGTGTGTATCACTTCACTATTGTGTAATAAATATGAAAATTAACAGAAATGTTCTGCTTCATTTGATGTAATTTTTTTTTAAGTGTACGAGTGTCTTAAAACATGATCTACTGTGATTTAATATCTTGATGATCAATAATTTAAAGGTTTTGTTTTTCAAGTGAATATATAGCTGACAAAGAAAGAAATGAAAGCATAACAGTCACATAACATCAAAATTAGAATAAAACATAACATAAGTGCACTTGAATCATTTTCTCATGCAGTACTTCTCAGTTGATCATTAATACAATTAAAACCAACTCAGAATTGGTAATATATATATATCAATTCTGTCAATTTTCGACCACTTCAAATTCTGAAAAATATATGGGGGCAGAGAAGATATGTTTCAAATAAAATAAAATAAAATCTTATCGGTCGCATTCACCTTAAAAATAGCATAAGTCAATTGATAATAGCATAATATATATATATGGTGAAAATTATTTGACGCAGTGGAAAACACTAAAGAATACGATCAACATCAATATTCTGAAATAACTCGGATCCACCAGAATACGAGAGAAACTCTCAGAAAAATCTGAAATTTATTGATAACTGAATTAATTCGGCCAAAAGGCTTAAAAGCATATTTAAGTGAAAATCCTAACCCTAATCCTTGTTGGACAAGAAAAGGAGACTAATTACTAAAAAATAACAAAAATAGCAGAATTGAGGTAATTGCAGAAATTAAAACTACTAGGAATCCTAAGCAAGCCAGAATTGACGGAAGTCGATTCGGACTTGGAAAACAAAAGTTATGGCTAAAACGAAACTTTCCTAAATAGCAAAAAACGGTAATTTCAGGGCCTAAACGAACTGAATTTGGTCTAAAATAGGGTATGCCACAATTGCTTTGCTAGATTATTGATGGTATCGCCGAAATGCATAAACCAAGGTTCTAGTAAGCGCTAGGCGCTAGTCGGGCGGAGGACCCAGCGCCTAGAACCTAGGCCGATTAATCGGGGATTAATCGGAAAACACAATTACAAAGAAATTCCAATTAGAAATCCAAAGAAAATTCTTTCTAAATCCACAAATGCCAAATTACCAATCAAAATCCCAAACACCCATCTAAATGCAATCACAAACCAATCCAAATCCAAATATAAAGTTCAGGGGCATTGGAGTAATATTAGTCAATTAGGGGTATAAGTGTAATATTGAAGGAAGATTGAAGATATTGTGATTTTATAAGAGATCAGGGAGCGTTTCGTAATTTGCCACCAAAATCAGAGCTCACCACATCAGTATGAAATGCTGCGTTTCAATTAAATGGGTGAGGCCCAAAATTTTGGCCCAACTGACTCCTGTGTAAACCCCAGCCGCTGCTAAACGCACCCCACCTCTCAACTTCGTCTTCAACCTCACCCCTGCCTCCATTGCCGACAACCCTAACTGGTCCAATCATCGGAAATGGCGATCCCACGCCTTATTCCAGCTGATTTCCGGTGCAGAGACGGCGGAGTCAACGGCTTTGACCGCCTATCCCGATTACGCAGCCACGTGGCGACTAAGCGCCACCGCCCAAATGGTCTGATTTGCACCTTTTCGGTGCGTTTTTCGGCCGCCTAACTGTATTGGACCGATTAATTGGTCTAGGGCGGCCGCAAAGATAGAACACTGGCATCAACTGTGCGAGTTTCGCGTCATTCCAACTTCGCCCGGAATACGGGAATCGATTGTCCTTGAATTTAGGATGTTCCCTTTCATCATGTAGCATCGGCCACTTGTTCTACATCATTATTCAATCCCATATACTTATAACATATCGATAAAGAATTGTAAATGGGTGTGTTGGGTTTAGTTATTACACTCAACTTTGACTCTTACTTGACAAGT